>APFE030228282.1:0-10459 GCA_000404065.3 Pinus taeda
GCTGCCCCGGACCCCATAAAGTGGGGTTACGGGTACCCCTCAAACCCCCTGTTAACTATGTGGAAAGAATATAACACAACCCAACAATTCCCATAATCTTATAGCTATGGTCTCAAGACCTAAATCGACCATCCCTATCAACCTCTGGAGATCATGTCAATGCTACACCCTCGGCTAGCGATGCTAAGAAGAAGGGAAAAATTAAATTCCCCTGTAGGTTATGTGAAGGAGAGCATCTAATTCGCGTTTGTCCTCTTATCGATAAAGCTTCCAAAGTTTTGGAAAACCTTACAGGTCCTCAACCTCAACTTCCTGTTAGTTATTAGAGGATTTATTCTAACCCTCTCCTAGGTTGTAAATAGATTGACATGGATTCATCTCTTGGCCATCCTACTCTTCCTGAGCATGACTCTCTTATGTATCTTCCCGACCAACCATTGGTCAAAAAGAGTGTTGACTTGGCTTTGCCTTTAGTTGTTCACTCTATTTATGAAGAGAGTAGTGATCATACTACTCCTGTTCATCTCGTCTCCTCAGATTCTTATGAATTGAAGAGTGGCCCTCCCGTCCCAGTTATTTAGGAGTCTTTCTCCTATTCCTACAGAGCATGGGGGGGAATCATATGATACCCCCACCAAGTAGTTATGTCGTTTCTTTTGATTGGAGTCAATTCACTGCATTTCACCTCCCATATTATGTGCCTTTTGAGATCATAGTGCAAGTCTATAATATGGTAGTACATGGCACTCTATTAGATGAAGGCGTGTTAGTTACCATCATGTCTTCTACTACTTGGAAAGCTTTGGGTTCCTCGCAATTTTTGTGTGTCACATAGATTCTATTGGCTTTCAGCAGAGGAACCAGTCATCCCTTAGGGATCCTTATAAAGTTCCCTATTACTTTGGGAGGAAAGACCGTCTATATAGACATGATGGTAGTCCAAGGTCCCTTAGATTTCAATCTTCTCCTTGGACATGACCATGTTTATCTCATAGGAGCTATTGTTTCTTTGCTTTTCCCAATGGTTTGTTTTCCACACAAATGGAGAATAATGATCACTAATCAATTTTCATTCATTGGTCACCAGGTGCCTCCTATGCAACCATCATTCCATATTGTTTCTTTTTTTCAAGTAGTACCCTCCTTGTCATAGGTCAATTATGTGGCCACCCATTCTGTTTCCACATCTGTTGAAGATCACGCAAATGGTATAGTACATTATGTACTGGGGGGATTGGAACTTGATTTGTCATTGGTACAAGTTGACATGTATTTCTCCCAGAGCGTGGTTCTCCCATCTAGTGAGGACCTATTGGGAGCCATGTTCTCGTATGGTCCATGAACAAGGGTTCAGAGCATAATTCCTTGTCTTATGTCAATCTCATTAAAAAATGAATCAAGATGTCCAAGGATAGTTCTTTTACTGTGTCAACCTCGTTAAAAAATGAAACAATGTATCAGAGAAGAGTTATTTGTCTTTTGTCAAGCTCATTAAATAATGAAACAAGGGGTGTGAGCATAGTTCCTTGTCTTCTGTCAAGCTCATTAAAAAATGAATCAAGCAGTCTGAGGATAGTTCTTTTACTATGTCAACCTCCTCAAAAAAATGAAACAACTCCCTTTTCAAAATCGAGTCTTTGATTAATATCTCAAAAATCCTAGTCGAGTCTTTCTTGGATCTCAAAAGTGAACCTTCATTCCATCCACCTAGCTGAATGAAATGAATCTTGGGGGGCATGTACCTCGAATTGAGTCATTATGTTGGGGGCATGCAAACCAAACTCAAGCATAGTTTTTCATTTCAATCTTGTGTAAACATGAAACTGAATTCAAGCAGAGCTCCCCATGGTTCATGCTTGTGTAAAAATGAACCCATGACTAATTTACATCTTGTGATTGTTGTTTTTATCAGCTAATTTATACTAGATGACCCTTGGTTGTTTCACCCCATCACCACCATCTCTTTGGCTGATCATTCGCTTTCACTTGGTTGTTTTACCCTTTCTTGAGGAACGCAGTGATGAGTGGTTTTGTTAGCTAGCCTCCTAACCATTACATGTTTTGAGCAGTTCCATCATAACCGAAACTAGTTACTACCCTTTATACCACTCATTTCTCCAGGATGACTCACTTTTAAGCTCTTTTTTGACGCATAAAAAATGAAAATACTGCCGTGTATTTTCCCCTTTTAAACTCATTAAAGAAATTAAAAGTAGGGAGTCATCTTTGAGCTCTTTTATGACTCTCAAAATATGAAAATATTGTCAAGCTCTTATCATTTTGAACTTGTTAAAGGCTGTGAAACATCGTTTACCTAGTATATGTTTATGCCTTTTTCAGGCTGGGATAAACTATTTACAAAAAAGGAATACCTTAGTCAAACATGTCTAGGAGGTTCTCTCAGATATTCTTTTCTACCTTTTAGGGTTCAAGGAAAAGCTTTACGAAAAGGGACCTTTGGAGTTTTCTTTTTCTGCTTCTTTTCCAAACTCTCTAAAAATGAAAAAGATGTCAAGTTTCACCTTTTTCAGAGTCGTTAAAATATTAAACGCCATAGGACTTGTCATTATGACGAGACCAAGCTACTCCTTCCTAGGGCTCATAAAACTTACTACGATGGATGCATCTGAAGGATGGACTTATGTTATAAGTATATTCTATCCTCATCAAGCTTGTGTAAAAATAACTAGGGTACTCGCCAGAAATGGTGGGGGAAAATTGGAAATATTTCATGAGTTGTATTCTTCACTTGAGGCAACATGTCTCTCTTGAACATTTCCACTCATCTGTTGTTCGTGTCAGGTTTTGGGACATCCTCACTCTGTCACTTTCCTCCCTGTGTTTTGGGTTATCCATTTTTGACCTCTCATATGATCTATGCCATATCACCATCACCTCTTATCTTATGATGTCAAATGCTTCCAAAATCTGGAGTTGTGTCATCCACATGTTCGAGATAATTCTTTCTACATGTACATTGTCTGATCATATGTCAACATCTTGGATTACTCTCATTCAATTTGTCTCTCATTTCATGTCGATGATGAAGCATTCATTATGACCTTCCTTCAACAGATCACTTCCTATCGACTTTAGCTCAATATCATGGAAGTTGACCTAGAAACTCCTTTCCAATACCTTATATATTGCATGCCTCAATGGCAAGTTCTTCGCACTCAATGACAATTTATCATCATTGACCTTAGATCGAATAATTTCTCGAGTGTTTGACTTCGCTTCCTTATTCACACTTTGTGAATTGTACTGATAGTACCTTGAGATCCATTGACATTATGGGTGGTTTCTCTCGCGCTTTTTAATAGTTCACATCATTGACTAGTAATGAGGCAACTTTCTAGCATGTTCAACTTCAACACGTCTATTCACATGTTAGAATTTGTACTTTGATCGGGTCATGGTGGAGCGCAACACCTTAGGCTTAGATAAAAAAAGTCCAGGTTGTGAGGAGTGATGAATTCATGATTGTATACATGATTATTTAGATGGATGGCTACGACCATGCCGCGGGTCTCATTTTTATCCCCTCAGTTGGATGGTTGCGTCCATGTCGAGGATTCATGCACATGATCCTTTTCTTGATGGATAGATACAACTATTCCATAGATTCATGTATTTTTATATGCCTCTCTAATTTATCAGGCATGGCTATGAGTTCAGATATGTATATGTATGTTTTACTTGCAGGTTTTTCGATGACGGTATTTGATTCCTTGCATCTGCTCGAAAATCATTTCACCTGTCGCTCTTATTTGAGCTTCATGCTTTAGGGGGCATTCGTTACACAGTAATTTGTCATTGTCCTTGTACTCTCTGTTCCATCATCTTGGAGCACCTCTATAGTAAACCCTGTGTACTTCACTATCATGAATAACATCTCTCTCAGCCACTTTCCATCTACAAAGCATTTTCCCTTTACATCATTTCTAGAGATACTTCCTTTAAACCAAATTTTAATGGCCGAGGCTATCACTTAGTTTCTTCCCCACACCAATTTGTTGAGAAGAACACTGAACCCCGTGTCGATTAGCATTGTTATCCCTTGATTACCTGCACTATCCTCTTTTGGAAAGTTTTTAAAATGGAGTCGAAGCTTCTAGGTCTAGAAGCTTCATGAATGGAAGTCTAGTAAATGGCTAGTAGAGATAGAGCCGAGAGAGACTGTTTGGGCTCCTTTCCCCTATTAAAAGGTAACTAACCCAAGGGATAAGGCTTATTTCAATCATAAGAGGAACCATGTACCTTCTCTCATACCTATATAATCCTCTGCTATTCCAATTTATGTTAGCTTTGGATGAGTTTTGGATGCATCTTGGATTTAGCTTGATCTTAGCTCTTAGTTTATGCTTGTTAAAGGGAGAATATCTTATAGAATGTTTTGGTGTGAACAAGGAGAAATATACCTTAAACTCCCATGATTTAGGTGTTTGAGGAGATTCTAGAGTGATGCTTGGTATTCAGACACATCGAAGGAAACCTGCAATGCTAAGGCGAAGGTTGTACTTTCCTTTTTATCATAAAAATACAACTGATATTTTATTTCCTATATCAATTGCAACATTTTATTTGGTAGATTAAGACTCCTTAGCCTCTTAAGTAGATTGAAATCTATTTTATGCTATCATATGTGCTTTGGTTTCTTGTCTATTTGTTTCAAGTGCTTGATTAACAGTAAGGAGATGATAGTTGGAGCAAAAAACACAAGGACATCAATTATCAAGGATAAGTGATACAAGAGGTAGGATCTTATCCATTATCAATATAAGGGAACTTATGTTGGATTGTCTTGTTGGAGTCTAGACCCTCTCCCCTGGGCTAGAGGGATTATCTTTGTCTACAGAGAGAATTTTCCTACTCCACAACCCTTAAGCTCTAGAACTATGCAAGCCCTACCTTCCAGTCACCTTTTTCTGTGCATTGTATAGTCTCAAGAAACAAGCCTCCAAACTGACCTATTGAACTTCACAATTAAACAAGCCTTAAGCCTCTATCCCTGTAGAACTTTGTAGTGGGAAACCTTAATCCTCGAGCCTAAAGTTTGTCTCATTGAGCCCCTTAACTACATAGTTGTCTTGCCCTGACCTACCTGAAATATGCACTGCACAGTCTTAAGGCTCAGTCCTGTCCCCTCACCTCTTGAGTTGCACAACTGTGCAATCCTTGAGCCAATATCTCATCCTATCACCTAGTTCCAACTTATTTAATGGTTGTCATTAAGCATGTTAAACTAGGGATTTATCACACTGATGTCGCCTTGTCATGAGTGGATTTCAATTGTAGGTATTATATCATGTTATGACAGGATGATGATGAAGGATATGAATAAGGAGACCCTATTAGAAGACACCATTGTAGCTGCAAAGAAAATTTGACCAATCAAGAAAAGACAAAGGGACACTTAATTGCAACAATAGCTGGAGATCAAGATCATATTGAAGACTCCCCACCTTCAAGCCTTATGGAGGAGGAAGAAGAACAACATGTTCCATCTTTCAAGAAGACACAATGATAACAAAATCAAGAGTGGCTTGAAATTTCCATATCATATGTTATCCATGCCATCAATGTCATGTCTTGTCTTGTCAAGGTGTAATGTTAAGATATATATGAGTCATCATTTACCACATCATTTTGTGGATTATGTAATTTCAATATGTGGTAAATTTAATGTAAAGTGGAAGTCCAATAGTGATCTATAGAATGTGAAAAGTCATGAAGGAATCAAAAGGTCATAGAGAAGTCAAACATTCATGAGTGTAGTGCAAGAGTGACAAGGGAGGTGAACGATCACCCCATTTGTTATATATAGACCCTCATAGCTCATGCAGAGGACTCTTCACCTATGATCCTCCTACCAAGAATTAGAGAGGAAGATAGTTCTTTCGGAGAAGCAATTGGTTTCTCTAACGCTCCAATATTGGAGCTAGTGGTGTTCACTGTACTGATGTATCTTGGAACTTTTGCTTAATTTCAAAGCTCATTGAGCTAACACACTTTCATGCATATGTCGTAAATATTTGTAAGACTTTTCTTTAAATCTTTTTGATGTATGTGGTTTTCATCTGTGCTAAGGAAATTGAACTATTTCGATGACTTTGGTAATTCTGTTGTTGAAAGTGTGTTGTATGTGTTTTAACAATCGTTTCTTTCGGTAGAAGAACCTTGATATATTATGCAGTTGAACATTCCACAATTCATACTGACTTATTCATATGAAAGTACATGCCCATTACTCTCTTGTTTTAACCATCATAGAAAAGGAAAATATCTAAGAACATATGGTAGTTGGGCCTTATTTTCAGAAGGGCTCCTACACCAAACAGTGTGAAGTCTAATTGGGACTTTTGATTAGGAAGACACAGTCAACACCTGTCAAAAACTTCAGATTTCATCTCAATGAGATATATCCATGTATTCTTTAATAATTCATCTATAAATGAGACATATTATACATATTTACCAAGTGATGGAACTAGTATAGGTCCAAAGACACCAATGTGCACAAGCTCTAATATTCCTTATACCCTCTTCACACTAGAGTAAAACCTCACTCAATTATGCTTCCCATATAGACAATATTAACATAAATCAAAATATAGAGAGAAATTAGACATACCTTATACTTTACAATTACAATGTAGTATCTAAAGGCCCTTCTCTTTAGTATGTCCAAGTCTTTGATGCCATAATATAGTCTTTTCACCAAAGACTACAATATTTTTAGGAACAATAGAACTATTTCACCCTTCAATAGAAATACTACATAAACCTTATACAAAGTTCTAATCTAAAATCCCTGCATCAACACTAATGCTCCTCATACCATCCTACATGTATCTTTCTCGAACATTTTGTTTACACCTGTGTCATCTATCTTTCTTGCATAAATTAGATTTCTAGCCAATCTTGGAATGTGTAGAGCACCAAGAAGTGTTTTAATCCTTCCACCTATTAGTTTTAGCTTGACTAATCCTTTTCCTATGATTTATGTATTATTGTGATCACCTAGGAAGACATCACAACCATCACTTTTCGTGTGCTCATAGAACCACTCCCTATGGGAGGTTATGTGATAGGATGTACATGATTCAATCAACCATACCTCATGATCTACATGTGTATTGGAAGAATCAAAGTACACATCCCCACCTTCATTTCAAGTAGTTTTCACCTCAATAAGAGGAGCATCATTGGATCCCTTTCCATTCTCAAGAGCTCTAGATCTACAATATTTCTTGCAACTCCCTTCTTTCCCACATTTCTAGCATACCTTTATAAATTTTCCTAGATAATTAGATCTTCCTCTACATCTAGATCTCTTAATTGAGGACTTATTTTTATTTATGGTTTGGAACCATACTCTTACAAACATGGCATATCCATTCTCGATCTCCATGTTTTTCCATCTCATCTCTTCTGACAACAAGGATGAGACTATTTCATCAAATTTCAAGACAATTATGTTATTACCTATGGAAACAACCAAATTATCCCATGAATCTAGCAAAGAACACAATAAATTGATGCACTTATCTTCATTTAAATTTTTAATATAACCATATAATGACTAATTTACCAAAATATTGAAGGTGTTTAGATGCTCTGTTACTGAGTCTCCATCTCTCATCCTGAGGTTATACAACTTCTTCCACAAGAACAATTTATTTATCAGGGACTTAAACTGATACAAAGTCCCTAAGTTTTCCCACAAAGCTTCATTGTAACTTCTCCTGAAAAATTCAATAATAACGACTCTGAGACAGATAGTCTTATTGTGCTCTTTTCCTTCTAATCCAACTTGGTCCAGTGTTATACCGACATTTTTGTTGGTTTAATACTTGGATCCACTGTGATCCATTGATCTTTATCCACCAATATATCCTCCATATTGAGCTTCCATGGCTCAAAAATATGTTCGATGAATTTCTCCATTTCTGTCTTTCCATTGTTCATCATTCCCTTTCACCACAAGAATTGATCCCGTAGATATCTCATTATAATAGGGTCTACAGCAAGCCTAAGAAAAAACCCTTAGCTACAAAGGCATTCCCTTGAAGCCAAAAGTGCTTTGATACCAAATGAATTTTTAAAGCCATACATAAATTACCTATAAGTGAATTCCTGAAAAAACAAAAAATATACAATGGCAAGAACAAAAATATACATAGAGATTTTTCTACTGCAACCCAAAACTGAGAAAACTAGATTGATTTTTCATTATATTACTTTCAATGTTACAATACTTTATATACATGTTGAAGCATTCATAAGCCCTCAATCCATTAATCTTGTATTAGAATATAACCATAGCTCCCTTGACCATACCTACAAAATACTCTCGGAAGAACCATTTTGTGTAAAACTATCCACAAAACCATGGGTGGGTCTGCCCGATAATCCTTAGGTCTACCCAAAAAAAAAAAAAAACCATTGCCAAAAACCCTACGCATGGGGGCTACCACCCTCCCTGCGACCCCCCATTGCACCTAATGCAATGTAACTATGTCTTGAGCTAGTCATGCAAAGAATATAATGCATGCCCAACAGTGTAGCCATGCCTCATCAAGTAATGTGTTGTAGGAATGACTCAATTGGTCGGGGAGCTAGAAGATCTCTTGATAGAAAGAGGGCCGAATCTATAGTGCAACAATACCATGAAGCCACCTTTGAACACATCTATCACTTGGTAAATTAAGAAACAACTGAATTCATGTGTGCACAGAATAACTATTTCGATGAAGATATCCTATCACACTCTGTTTATTGGATTCCTAACCTAAGACACACTCAAGGTCATTAGAAATAGTATTTAGGCACGATAGAACTCTACTAGCACATTAAAACACTCATAGGCAAACCTCTCAAAGAAAAGGAAGATAACAAAAGCAAACCATCCCTGCAACTTAGGATCCTTCATGTAGAAATTCGACAAATGTCACTAAAACTTCGTGACATGGAAATGAGATTGGTGAGAATCAAGGCGCTACTCTCCAAGGGAAAAATTATATCCTCCTCGGGCACTCCGGCAATTCCCATAGATGTGTACACATCTACTTATTCAATGCCATGGTTCCCACAACTTCTATCAATAACACTCCAACATAATGTCTACAACACTCAAAGTTTTGGCAATAAGGTTACAATTTTATAACATGTCATCTTCTATTTTTTCTATGTTTACCACACGATATAAAAAGACAGGTCATGAACTTAGCTTTTATGTTATCGATGTATTACTTTGGAATAAATGCCTCATATACCATCGTTGGTCTAGTTTCCTCAATGGCAGACCATGGCATGAAGAACACTAATATGAGTTGATGTACTCTCTTTTCTGTTGATCAATAGAATTTCATAGCTTATACAAATATTTATTAGGTGGGTGGTAGGGATTTAACCTCCATGAAATATTCTAGAGTATGCTTAGTGGCGTTTACAAATCAAAGGTTGAGATTTATCTCTAATGCAATTATGTAGATAGACGTGTCTATTTTGGAATAGGGCTTCGAGAATTTTATTTTAATTGGCAATAATTGTTATTTGGATGGTATGGATTTAACCTCCATGAAATATTCTAGAATATTCTTAGTAAAGGTTGAGATTTATCTCCTAACTAGTTATGACATTTTTTTCTTTTTTTAATTAAAAAATGTCATATGAAATGAGTTATGGTTTTTTGGGCATGTGATATTGATAAGCCATGTTATTGGCTCATGGTATTATAACAAATCCTATTTATACATTAACAATCTCCATGGTTAAGAATTTTGTCACATGTTTTTCTCAACGTAAATATATTTAATTTATATATTAATTTCTTTTATAAAAATAAAGTTATAATTAAGTTCATTTTTATATATATTTTTTTAATTTTACCAACATTAAATGTATCATGAAGTAAGTGTTTTGATACTTATAGTGGATTCAAGGTATGAATTTGATGGACACTCCTACTTGTCAAGTAAATTTTTTATGATGTTTTTTTTTTTTCCTTTGCATGAATTTTGATTTTTTTACCCATATTTTAAATATCATGTATTATGTGTTTCTGTTATTTTTGTTGTGAATATCGAAACATTTTTTTGTTAATATAAGATTCGTGTAGTAAATTTTTATATTCTAACTTGAACATAAAATCATCTTTAACAAGTAATATCATAGATGTATATGTTTTATGTTACTTTAAAAAGATCAAACATATTCAACCATGTTCAGTCCTAATTGAAGCTAACTAATGATTTGGTGGAATTATGTATATGCACTATTTAGATCATTTCAAAGGTTTTACAAATTATGCTAAACCATCTTTGAAAATTTTTCAAATAACTTGATCTAACCCATTAACTATAATGTATTTTGAAGAGGAACCATAAATATTAGCTTATAATTTGATGAGTTGGAGTTAAAAAAGAGAACCTTATAAATAATAAGTTTGAAGCCA
>APFE030228293.1:28355-73264 GCA_000404065.3 Pinus taeda
GATATTTGTCCATCCTTATATAACCATGATCCTCCCCACTTCTAGTCAATGTGGGACTTTGGTCGTATACCCAACATGCAGCAGCGGGGATTAGATTTCATTGGTGAAATTCATCCACCTTCAAGTGGCCAACATTGTTGGATTATTGTTGCTACTGATTACTTCACCAAATGGATCAAATCAATACCTACCAGGAATGCCACTCATAAAGTTATCATTAACTTTCTGGAAGGAATCATACCCAGATTTGGATGTCCATCAAGACTAGTAGCAGATAATGCAGCTACTTTTAAAGCCACACCATTGGTAAATTTATGTGAAGATTATGGTATTCAGCTTACTCATTCTACAACTTACTATCCACAAGGGATTGGTTTAGCTGAATCATCTAATAAAAGTTTGGTAAGAATCATCACCAAGTTGTTGGAGCAAAACAAGAAAGATTGGGACTCAAAACTCAAATTTGCTTTATGGGTTGATAGGGTGACACTAAAAAAGTCTATTAATACATCACCTTTTCAAATGGTTTATGGGATTGATGTTGTTTTTCTAGTCCAATTAGCTATTCCTATAGCCAAACTACTGCAAGATCATGAAGCTGAACCAAATGACACAGCTAGAAGAATTTATCAGATCATAGAAGTGCAGCAAAAGAGAGAACAACAATATGATTTGGTAAGAAAATATCAGCAAGCTGTAAAGTAAGTCTTTGATAAAGGGACTAGAAAAGAATATTTTCAGATTGGATATCTCGTGTTGAGGTGGGATGCACAACACCAAGATCCAGGTAAGCATTCAAAATCTGATGCTTTATGGCTTGGTCCTTTAAAAATCTCAAATGTCTTGCAGAACAATACTTTTGTGTTGTAGCATCTTGATGGGAAAGAACTGTATGGAGGCGTTTTCTCAAAAAATTATTTTACTAAGGTTGTTGGTAGCCTGAGTTCACTGTAAATACCGATGTGATTTCATAATAAGACTCCATATCCCAATGCCAAGGCACTGAAACTGAAAAAATTTCTTAGAGCCTCACAGGGAGAGCTCTATGCCCTATGGAGCCAATGTTAGCACAATTCTAGGCTAAGTCATGAGTAGGTTTTAAATTTTTTATTTTTTAGGATTAATTTTGTAAATTTCAAAAAAAATTAGAATGTTACTAGAATTTCCAGTAGCACCCAATTTTCTTTTTCAGACAGTCTCCCCTATTTTTCGGATAGTGTTTTCATTCCTGTTTATTTCCTTCTTTTTTTAATTTTCCGATGTTACCAGAATTTTCAGTAGCATCTCCCGTTTTAAAAAAATAAAGCCGAAAGCGCAACAATTTTTTATTGTCCACGTGTCATAATGGCAAAATATTTAATCCAAATCATGACATTTCATGATTAGATAGGTCACAAAATTTAAGTCAAGTCAAGTGGTAGTGGTTAATCAATTTGGTTGATCGTATTAGCTAGGTATCAATCACAACCATAGCCAATTGTTGCTTACCCCATTGATCTTAAATAAACCCATGTTTCCAAAGTTAAAATGTGTTTGCTGCGTCAGTATTAGCCATATTTTTAAATTCTGATGGTCGTTCTTTCTGTTCCGCATAATATGCTACCGAAATTTCTGGCTAGTCCGAATTAAAGTAGGAAAATTGCCAGATTTGCAAAAAATCTCATATAGACACCTATAGCAGGTTAGCTGGACTATCCAAAGCAACTCAACTTCATCATTAATATTACATGTTGTCTATTGTGATATGAAATCTCATGTAATAATGAAGGATCATATGCATAGCATATTGAACCAAAACTTTATCTCAAATATTAAAAAATGGAGGAAATTTCACCATTTCGAATTTCTGAAGTGTAGCAAAGGAGACAGTGATTGAGGTGGTTAAGAACACATCCCAGTTTTCCAGGTAGCCTAATTCAAGATAATTGCAACATCTGTTGGGTAAGCTTCCATACTTTGACACCTATTCTTCATAACAAGCAAGGAGATATCCATGGCACCAAAGTCTAGGAAAGGTGGAAATCTTAAAAGAATCGAACCTCAAGGAGCTGAACTAGTTAATGCTAATCCAAGTGTTAGAATATTTTTTATTTAGGCAGGCTAGTATCCACTCTGCACCAGGTTAGGAGGATCACATCAAGGTGTATCTCAAGAGTTTTCTCAAACTTTCAATGGACATGAAGCTACCATCTTTGGTTTCATATTGCAAATTTCAAAAGAGTCAATTGCAGAAGCTTTTAACATTCCCCAGGAAGGAGAAAAGTGGTTTAAGGGACAACTCATTACAGGAGGAGATCTCAATACTTTTATTAGAGATGAATATATAGATCCTAACTGGGCCAAAGGAATTCCCAACAATTATCTTAAGAAGGAATGGAAAGAAACAATCAAACTAGTTAATATTTTTCTCACTTGTGAGAGAAGGTATACAATAGTATTTCTTTACCACAAGAGGTTTATTTTTCATTTTGTAGGTATGAGGACTCGTAAGCCGCCATATTTCATATTGAAGAGCTTGACCAAAATGGTAGCCAGAATTCAAGCACACCAGGAAGCATCAAAATACAGCCTGTATCATCAGGAAATTATCAAGGTTCTGGTTGAAGAAGAACTCAAAGAGAGAAACCAAACTTGGGAACATTTCTTGTTTTATAGGGCAGGCCAACCTGCACCAAAACCCCAAGAAACTGCTAAATCTTCTTCAACACAGGTTCAGACATAAAGGACATCAACTACATTAGCTGAAGGAAGTTACAAAAGAAAGGCAAAGAAGGAAAGTACAAGCAGAGGTACCAAAAGAAACAAAGAGAAGCCTTTAGCTACTGAATCTGAAAAGAAAAAGGAGTAAGGTGAAAGCTCTTCTACCCAGAAAGAAAAAAACATGAAAATGGTTACTCCTGTTAGACCTTTTCCTAAGGTTTACATAAGAACTTGGAGAGGAAAACTTGCAGCTAAAGAGAAATCTAAAGTGCAAATGCTTTCTGAAATTACAGAAGCACATAAACAACAACAAGAAAACTAGCCTATTGATTCTGATGAGGAATTGCTGAGAGAAGTAGGGTATAAAAGGACCAGTAAAAACAAGAAATAAGAAATAAAACCAGTTGCTAGAGCTAGGAATAGACATACTAGGGAAAGAAATAAGTACAGACTGAAATCAAAAGCCCTAAATAATCTTAGTTTACTGACTGAAGTAATAGTCATAGAAGAACAACATACAGAGTTGCAGAATGAGGATCCTTCAATTGCAGAAATCAAAATATCTTTGAAGAAGCAGAGAGGTAAAGCTCCCATGGACCAACCATCAGAGCCTTCCAAAAGAAGAAAGGTCCAAAAAGAAGCAGAAAAGAAAGAGACCATCATCAAAGAAGAAACAACCAAAATCACAAGGTCAAAATCTACTGCCATAAATAAAACAAACTTGGATAAAATTGCAAAGGTTGCAGCTCACATGAAATGAAAGTGTAATTTTCCTTAAAAAATACCTTTTAGCATATTAAGTCAAAATATTGAATGTGAAGATTAAAGCTCAGAGTATCCAAGCATATACAGGTGTTTCGAAGTATTTTCTGTTAAAATTTTGAAGTGAAAAAGTTATCCTACTGGAAATCCCAGAAGTGTTCCCAGATTTTTTGTTATTACAGGTATTACCAAAATTTCTGGTAGCACCTGTTTCAAGATAAATATACAATTGTCAGCAGAAGACCTCCAGGCCAGTTTTCAAAAGAAAACAACCCATAAGAATATGGATAAGGAAAATAATGGATATGAGATAGTTATGAGGTTGTTGAAAGTTGTATTGAATGAAGCCATATGGTCATTTAATAGTCAGGACCATAAAGAGAAAAATCAGCAGCAAAAGGGGCAGCCAATCAATTTTTCCAGCAGCCAAGTGTCATTTTTCCTCTTCTTCTCATCTACACCTCTAATTTCTGTTGCAATTCGATGGGAGATGTTTTTAATATCTAAAAGACATCTATGTAAGAAGGAAATAGTTGAACCACGAATTTAGGAGAGTTGGAGTTGGTGCCTCTCTCTATATATATATCTTTTTTAAATATAATTTCAGGGTTGGAAGTTGGTTCACCTGAAGACTCATCTTAATAAAATAGCTTCCTTTGCACTTCATGCTGGAGGATTTTGTGATTCAAGTTATATCTAATGTGTGGTTTGTCTATTTCCTTGTTTCAATTTTATAAATTATAAATTTGCAGTAGCCAAGTATAGTATCTGTGAGAATCATTAAGAGGATCTGACGATGACTTATATACTATCCATTTTTCTGTAAATCATAATATATGTTCAAGTAGAACTTGTTAATGAAGGTTTCACAAAGGATTTGTGGGATACTTTATACATGATTTTACTTTCTAATTGTTGTTTCCCTTGTCAAGCCTATTTTAATCTTTTAAATGATAAATTACAGCAGCTAGTATAATATGAGTGAGAAATCATTAAGAGGTTCTACTGATGACTTATCTACTATCTAGTTTTCTGTAAATCATAATATAAGTTTAAGTAGAAATTGTTAGTGAATGTTTCACAAAGAATTTGTGAAATACTTTATACATTTTCTTAATTTCTTACTGTTATTTCCCTTGCCAAGAAACAGAGTTTGTTACAAGGCTATTTATGTAGTTGAAGTGATTGTCTTAAGATAGTTAGTTTCTTAGGATATTTATCAGCTACCTGTTCTCTTTCCTCTGCTCCCCTATATCACTCACTTAACCACACAATTTATGCTTGCCACAGATTTCCAAATGCATGAAAGTTAAAGAGGAACAAAATCATTTCAAAACTCCTCCAGAAGCCATCCCACCACTCAAAAAACCCTTTTAAATTTTGAAATGAAATCATGATGTGTAAGGCTTACTCCTTTTGTAGTCTAGGAGTAAATCCTTGCGCTAACAATTTCCATGGACTTCATCACAGGGTTGCCGAGGACAGTGAGACAACATGATTCCATCATGGTTGTTGTGGATAGGTTGAAAAAGGTTACACATTTCATTCTAGTGAATTCTACATTCTGAGCTAGCGATGTAGCACAGCTATTCATCAGAGATGTGGTCATATTGCATGGTGTTCTAAAGAATATTGTGTCAGACAGGGATGCGAAGTTCAATTCCAAGTTTTGGAAGGATTTGTTTGCAGGTTTGGGCACAAAGTTGGCCTTCAGTACAACTTATCATTCGAAGAAAGATGGATAGACAGAGAGGGTCAACAGAATATTGGAGGACATGTTGAGGATGTATGTGATGCATCAGCAACAGAAGTGGGAGGAGTATCTTCCCCTGGTAGAGTTCGCATACAACAATGGTTATCAAGAGTTATTGAGGATGGGTCCTTTCAAACAATTGTATGGACAGATTTGTAATACTCCTATCAGTTGGAGTGGTCCGGTTAATAGTGTGTTGATTGGACCAGACATGTTGGTAGACATGGAACATGAAATGCAGGTAATCAAGAAAAATCTAAAGGCAACACATGATAGGTAGAAAAGCTATGCAGATCAGAACATGTTATTCAAGGAGTTCCAGGTTGGGGAGAAGGTGTACTTACACATCAAACCGAAGAAGAGCTACTTATGGATTGGATCATGTGCCAAGCTGGCACCACGATTTTGTGGACCCTTCAGTATCATTGAGAGGATTGGGTCGATAGCCTACTGACTTTCACTACCTTCGATAGTGAAATTCCATAATGGTTTCCATGTTTCATTGGTTAAGAAGTATGTTAAAGATGTTGATCATGTGATTGAATGGTATGTGTTGTAGGTGGAACCAGATGGAGAATTTCAACTGGAGCCTCAGTATATATTGCAGAAAAAGGTGCTCATGCTCTGGAACTAAGCGATCGAGAAAGTTAAAGTGTAGTGGAAGCACTTTAGGCCCAATGAAGCTACATCAGAGATGGTAGATCAGATGCTGGCTATGTATCATTCATTGTTTTCTAGTTGAGGCAAAACAATTTTGGCATGGTGTTTTGGTATGGTTTTTTGGTATATGTCTTGATATATGTTTTGGTATATGTTTTGGTGATTTTGGTATATGTACATATGTATATGGATGTAAATACTGCCATGAGCTATGTTATAAATCTCTAATAAGTGGTATGGGTGTCATGTCATTATGATGTTATATTGTTATGTTTTCATGTTGGTTTGCTTTTCAGCAGGTTGATCATTGTAAATACTTCATTGAGCTAAGTTATAAAGCTCCATCGACAGTAAATTTTGCTTACAACAGTTTTTTGGTTATAGGTGTTGTTGAACACCGAGGATGGTGTTCTCGAGAGGGGGGGGGGGTTTGTAATAGCCCTTGTAAAAATTCCATGTAATAAAACTAAATAAAGGCAAAATAATAACCACGAGTGATGGGACACTTATTCCAAGGTCAATGTTGGGCAAAATCCTAGTGATGGGGATCACTTGTGATTGGTTATGGCTAAGGAAATTGACAAAGGCAATGGCTAAGGTTTTGGAATGACAAAATGGCATTTTGGCACATTTATTTATGAAAATAATGGAAATTATAAGAAAAATAAGGTGAAAGGTCACAAGTTGCATGTGAGGATGAAAATGAAGGAAGTAATGGAAAATGAAGAGAAAAGAGGCCTCATTCATAAAAAGGCTTCTAAGAATCAGTTGGTAACCTTTTGTCAGTTTAGTGTTGGAGCTCTCTCATTATTCTCTCTCTCTTTCTCATACTCTTGGAGACTTAGAGTTTTCTTGGAGCACCCTTGGAGGGTGTGGCATACTTGGATTCTTGGAGAAAGAAGGCAAAGGAAGAACATGAAAGTGTAAGAGGGCATCATGATCAAAAAGTACATTATATTTGCTTGTTGGTATCGAGTTGCATGTATGTTTCCTTCACTAGTTTTGGCATGCATGGAATATGCATGTGGTTTGTTGGTTGTTATCTGTCATTGGCATGGAGGATGGTCAATATTGATATTGGATTTCTTAACCTTGCTATTTCCTGGATAGCCATGGTGATTATGGGTTTATTTTTCATTGTTGTGTTTTGGTTGGTTCTCATGATTCCTTAGCTTGGTTTGAGTTATTGGTCTTAGAGACTTGGTTGGAAAAACACTATGAATCCTTGGAACAACTTGGGTTGAGTTACTGGTCTCTTAGCCTTGGTTGGACAAACAATCTCGAGCCCTTGGTGGGTTGAGTTAATATTTCTAGAGCCTTGGTTGGACAAACACTCTAGACCCCAGTAAAAGTTGTGGGTTAAGTTACTAGTCCTAGATCCTTGGTTGGAGAAACACTCTAGAGCCGTGGATAGAGATCAATCTGATGATGGTCATGTGATGGCTGATCATGAGGTAGAATCACTATTTGATGGGTTGAGGTGGTTGACATCTTAAATCCCTAAATGAGTTTTGATTGACATGTTTTATGAGATCCCACATTTATGCTTGGAATATGGCATGGGGGTGAATGACTGAAGAGAGATTTGGCTTAGCCATTCTATAGTGGGGTGGAATGTGGAAGTCCCATCTCAGGTTTGGATTTTTCATCAATAACAAAAGGTTATTTCTCCTAGTATTTCTATGAGCATTTTGATGGATTATATGTGGTCTACAGGACTGTACTTTCATAAGTATTTTTGTTGTTGGTTATATATGTGTTTTATGACTGCAGCTATGTATGGCTTTCACCATGTTTTTATTTGTAATTGAATGATCAATGTATCTATGACCTAATGTATGGAATGGTAGTTGATGTGATGAGTCATCAATGGTCCTTAGCGATTCTCAGCTAAGTATGAAACCACTCTGCTCAAAACTGTTCTTTACACATGTAGTTTACATATTCGTGATATGTTTGACAAAATGTTTGTCATGGTTAGTAGAGGTCGAGTCAAGGTCTTGAAAAAGTATTTTATTTAATGTTGTCATTTCCATGTTATTTTACTATTCTAAAGAGATGGTTCAATTATGGGCAATCACCGGGGCTCTAGGCTTGAAAAAGTGGCTCAAATCCTGGGGATGTTGTCATAACACTGACAAAATGAGTCTCTAGACACTGGCAGGCAAGCCTGTGAGAGCGGCTGGAGGTTTCTAGACGTTGTCATTCCTATAACATGATAGTAATTGAGGCTTAAGTTGTCCAAAAGCTCAGTGGGACTCAGGGGCAAGTTGTGTGAAGTGTTGGCATGGTTCCTAGGGGTCCTAAAGTAGATGTTGAAGGTTTTTATGGTGTGTTTCCATCATTTCCACTCCCTTAATGTGACTTAGGAGGTCCAATCATACCATAGTGGCCTCTTGTCACATGTTTAGCTTGGTTGACCGGTTGCTTGGGTAGATGTCGGAGGAGGGTGTTACACGGAATTTTCTTAAAGAAATACCTCTTTGGATTAAAGTCTTAATGGTGGAAGAAAGCATGGTTATATTCCAAAGTTTAAGCATGACAACATAAACCCCTAGTACTAGGTGAAGGACCTAAGGGAAGAAATGCTATTGAGCGGGGGACCATGAGACCATCAGAGGGATGGACACAGAAGAGTCACAAAGGGATAGGGAAGTGAGAGTGCAATGGAGGGAAAAAATAATGGAGAAATGGCAGGAAAGGGCCATTCAAGTGATTAAAAGGAAGCCAGAGGGACTACACCAAGCAGGAGCATTGTTGAGGAGCTTAGAAGAGTTAGACAGAATAGAGGAGAACTCGATGAAAGGGATAGAGACAACAAGGACTGTTGGAAGTCCAGAAGGTGATAGGAGCCCTCCCTCACCAGTTGTGGGGAAGGGGTCCAATGGAATTGGTCGCGGTAACCCTGAGGAAGATATGGAGGATGAGATGTGATTTGTGAGGAGAAGGTTGTTCACAGAGGATGATGCATCCAAAAGAATCCAAGATCCACGACCTTGAAGCTCAGGTAGTGTCCACCCCCTGACCTTCCCCTGGTACTCTAGAAAAGCCCTGATAAATATGTTTCTAAGTTGCTTAAGATGATAAGAGTGCATAGTGTGCATGTTAACTATAAAGATGGTACTACTAATAGTAATGGAAATAGTAGTCACAGTAATCTAATATTACAAGGATCTCAACAGTCGGGAACATAAGCCTTTGTTCTTTTAGCACGAACGTAGTCCACAATGGCAAGGTCATTTACAAGATATCCAGAATTATTCGGTAGAGGAAATGAAGACGTAGAACAACACTGGTACTTATGTGATCTTGTATGGAGGGCTCATCAGATGCCTAACAATGTGAAGCAGATAGAGTTCCAAACCACTCTTAGGGAAAGAACCCTACGGTGGTTCATAAAATTGGTAGAGTTACATCAAAACTCGACAATGGATGAGATTAAGAGGATTTTTGTATAGGAGTTCAAACTCCCCCAGATGGATCAGTAAATGTTGTCGGAGTTGTGGGAGATCAAGAAACGGGAGGGAGAAACCACCTTGGAACTAATGCAGAGGTTTAAATATGTAATTGGTAAGATCAACTATACCATAGACCCAAATCACTAGAGGGATTGGTTCATCAAAGCCCTGATACCCCTCACTCGAATGCCATTAACGCAATAGAAAATCGAGACACTATAAGATGCCCTAGAGAAAGCAACTTGCATAGAGGCTATGGTGGGGTATAGGCATGAGTATCGAGGGGGGAACTGCTTCACATGATACCTTTATCTTTGGCCTGTAGCACCAGATTGCAAGTTTAACAGAGAAGTTGGAAGATCTACAGTCGACCCACCCAACGAGACCAAATGTGTCATGTAACAACTACCTGGTGGAGGGTCAGGTCACAACAAAATTCTTGAGGTTGAGGGGAATGGGTGCCACATTAGGGCTACGAGGACGATTGGGGGCCCCGTTTACAGCAGGAGTCACAATAGTAGCATCGTAAGGTGCATTTTCGTGCTGCAACCAACCAAAGTACTATGAAGTGTGTAGGGGGTATGGACACTCACCGCACTTATGCTTGATATTGTAGAAGTATTCAAACATCCCAAAAAAGAACTATTGTGAGTTTTTCACATCTACCACCCACCACATAGACTAGTGCTGAGAACTGGACGCGCTAGTAGATCAACTAGACCGTTCAACTTTCAGAATCAACGAGACTAGACATGGTGGGCGAGGAGGAGGAGGAACAATGAAGGAAGAGCAGGGGGTAGGGGACCTATTCGTTGCTCTAACTGTGACCAGGAGAGACATGTCGCTCGGGACTGAACCTTAACAAGGAGACCCTAGTGCTCACAATGTAAGTTCAATGCCCATGCAACTGAGGATTGCCAGAGCTGATCACAAGATGGGAGGAGCGGAAAAGGCAATAGGGGACGAACCTTATAAATGTAGAACCCAGGGTTATAGAGGTAGCCCCACTATCCAACATAAACATAGTTACCCGCGGCAGCAAGAAGATGGGGCTAACCAGGGTGCCTCATACCGGCCAACAATCATTCGTGTAGTGTCCCCAAAGCAGTCATACAACTTTGGGAAGTAAAATAAATACTATGAAGAGGCGGGAAAATTGTTTGAAAATATGACAGATTCTCAAAAAGATAATATTCCCGACATTTCAAAGCCCATCGTTGGCCGCCCTATTGAGGAATGGTTCAGATTATTACTGTATATTTTCACCAATGATCAGATGTTAGGGGAGTTGCAGAGAAGCCTAAAAGTAGCCTTACTGGAGGAGGAGACTAAAGAAGGTAATATCTTTTCTAATTTTCCTATGAATTACAAAAGGAGAGTAAGAAGAAATAAGAAGAGAATGGGTGGGGATTTCAGGATTGATGCGCAGGTTAGAAGATTTCAAATCAAATATACTACGTTAGACCTCGACTCCGACATCAATATTCTACCAAGAAAGATGTGGGAGGCGCTTAGGAAACCGCAACTGAAGTTCTCACCAATCCAATTGCAGATGGACAACCAGTACTTTATACTACTGATTGGGAGACTGGAGGACAGAAAGGTAGATGTGGCAGGGGTGAAGACACACGTGGATTTTGAGGTGATCAATATTATGGGAGACAAATATCCTTACCCGACACTATTGGGTATTGACTGAGCCTATGAAAACTATACCATTATCAATCTGAAGAAGGAGTTGGTGATCTTTGAAGTAGAAGGAGTAGGAGTCATCCACCCACTATACACGTACTAGGGGCCCCGATTCATAGAACCTATAGATGATAGAGATGGTCCAGGGATGTTAGACCAGCGCTACAGGCTAACAACGAGCAAGAGAAAAGATTACATCAACCCAACAACAGAAGGATTGCTCAGCTGGAGGAGTATCCAAAGCTCTGATGTTAGCTTCAAAGTTGCATGGGACGCTTGGCAGCAAGGTGATATGAGGTTGACACTAGACACTATGCTACGGTATACCATACTAACTAGATCGAAACAGAGGTAAGAGACTTTCCCACTTTCAATGGCATAGATTCAGTAGATGTATTTCTCAACAAGGTTGACGGAACTGTAAGGGAAAACTATAAAATACCATTGTTAAACATTGCACTGTAAGCAACCCTGATACAATGATGGGGGTTCCACCACAACCACCTCCAGGATCAGGAGAGGATTAAGAGGGAAATGAGGGAAAGATTCAAGCATCTGGGGGAGCACCCGCAAGAGTTTGTAAAATATAGGGGGAACTTAGATCCTCGACAACACCTAGATAGCTGGAAAGATAGGTGGAATAGAGAAGGAGTTTCGAAGGAACTATGGGTCCACATGTTCATACACAACTTACGCATATTCCCTCAAGCTTGGTACATACAGGAAGAGGTAAGAAGGAAAATGATAGATTGGGACACTTTGGCCGAATAATTTATCAACAGTTTCTCGTTCAAGGACAGTGACGGATTACTGGCCAAGGTTCTGTATGCTATCAAAAAGGTCCTCTTCACATCAGGCCAGTTATGGGAGGGATGCATCGATGAGAGGATCCTACAATGATTTTATGAGTCAGGATACCCAGAAGGAATGGCCTACGAGAAGGTTAACACAGATCCATAAGAGGATGACCTGGAAGGGTTGAGGCACCTGAAATTTCATTAGACCGAAAGGGAGATAGATATCTAGGAGTGACTCATAACAGATTCTCCACACTTGCTCCCAGTAAAGTTGTGGAAGCACAACATTGGCATGAAGGATAAACCTAACTGGCATAAATTGGGGACTACTGGGATGAGCACATGATAAAGTAAATTTTCGATCTCCTATGGAGTATGAGGATTTATTCCCATCTCTGGTTGTAGAGTTAAAAGGAATTAAGGGAGGCATAGGGGAAATGAAGATTGTACTAAAGCTCGATGCCAAGCCAATGAAGTACAAACTGTATAGGTTGAACCCAAGGGTCAAGGAGAAGTTCAAGAAGGAAATAAACAAAATGTTGAAGGCATGACTTATTTTCTTGGTGGATGAGGTAGAAAGGGTTAGCCCGATAATGATACAAAACAAAAAGGATGTTATGGAGATAAGATTCTGTGTAGATTATCACAACCTTAACAACGCTTACGTGCACGACCCATTCCCCACACCCTTTAGTGAGGAGGTCCTAGACAATGTTGCAGGAATGAGGCATATTCCTTCACGGATGGGTTTTCAGGCTACCATCAGGTTAGAATAGCTAAGGAAGACAAGAAGAAGACCAATTTTACTATACAATGGGGGTCGTACGCTTACCACGTGATGCCATTTGGCCTCAAGAATTCACTTGCAGTGTTCTCACAAATTTTTCTTAGAGGTATACATGGATGATTGTACAATATACAGCCTGTTGAAGAAGCATGCTAGCCTACTCAAGGTAATGTTTGATCACTACAAACAATTATAGATATCCTTGAACTTGAAGAAGTGCATATTCGCAGTTCCATTCGGCACACTTCTGGGTCATATTGTATGCAAGGATGGGGTCTGCGTAGATCTTGCCAAGGTTGTGGCAATTGTTAACATGAATCCGCCAGTCAATGTGACGCAACTAAGATCGAAGTTGGGTCACACATCGTACTAGCAAAGCTTCATCCACAACTACGCTTCCATCACTGCCCCAATGGAGAAGTTTCTTAGGAAAGCACAATCATTCACATGATCGGAGGACTATGAAGCTGCGTTGAATATATTGAAGGAGAAGCTGGTGAGTGCTCCAATTTTAGTATATCTTGATTGGAATAATAAATTCCATGAACATATTGATGTGTCTAGCATTGCTCCTAGAACAACATTGGTGCAACAGGGAGAAGGGAGCATGGACCATACAATCCATTTTTCCAGCATAAAGTTATCCATTGCATAGAAAAATTACACCAAAACCGAGAGGGAAGCACTAGATATGGTGTATTCTCTTCAAACATTTAGGCACTACTTGCCTGCGGGCCCGTTCAAGTTTTTCACAAATCACTCGACATTGAAATACATGGTCAACAAGTTGGTATTAGAAGGGATAATTTGCATATGGTTGTTATTGTTCCAAGAGCTTACGCTTGACGTAGTTGTCAAACCAGGTCGGTTGAATATTGGGCTTGATCACCTATCAAGATTGAGATTAAGGGAAAGTGGGGGTTCCATGGAACACCAGCTGCCCGACACCGATTTATTTAGAGTGGAAGCGATACATGATTATGTAGAAGAGATAGAAACATTCTTGGCCACATGGAAATGACCTGAGGAGTACATGACAACACAAAGAAGATACATGGTCATGCGAGAAGCCAATTATCAACTTATTGTAGGACATCTATACAATTTGCGGTTAGATCAGTTGTTGCAATGGTGTTTCCTCCAGCACGAGCGACAAGACATTTTATGGGAATGCTGCTCAGGAGTAACGAGCTACCACGTAGGGGAGAAAGCAACCGCGCCGAAGGTTTTATAGGCATAGCTATGGTGGCCAACAATATATAAGGATGCTAAAGAGTACGCTAAAGGATGTGACTTGTGACAGAGAGTTGGGAAACCATCACATCACAACGAGCTCCCACTACAGTAGGTACATGTCTTACAGATATTTGAAAAGTGGGAAATTGATTTCATCGATTTGACCAATATGCCTATGAATCACACTCAGACCAGGTACATCATCACAAGGACAAAGTATCTCACAAGATGCGTTGAGGTAGCACCAATGAAAGACTATAGAACAGACATAGCTGTAAGGTTTAATTTTTAAAATATCATCTCAAGTTTTGGGTGCCCAAGAAGCTTGACAAGCGATCAAGGAACTCACTTCATTAATGAAACGATTGCTTCTCTGTTGCAGAATTTCTTGATACAACATCACAAGAGCAGCCCATATCATCCACAGGCTAATGGAACTGTGGAATCATTTAAGAAGATACTTGAAAAGGGCTTAACTAAGGTGTGTTCAGAAAATAGGGATGATTGGGATGAAAGGGTGCCAACCACGCTATGGTCATACCGCATAACAGTGAAGAGTTTACACAAGAAAACGCCATTCTAGTTGGCGTATGGACAAGAATTCACTATGACAACAGAGTTCGTAATCCTAAAAATTTTCATTTCCCAGCCACAAGAATGACAGAAGAAGCGTCACTACAAAAGTGATTGAAGGGGCGATTGGAACTGGATGACGCCAGGTTTTTAACAGGTTGTTGATGGTGCTGGACCCACTAACATGTCAAGGGGATCTTGTCGGTAAGAAGTCCCAATTAGACCTTAGACCGTTTGGTGTAGGAGTCCCGGCAGTGGGTCATAAGGTAATGCCTTGACCACGATGTCGCACAGAGGCAAGTAAGATAACTCTACTAGTATCAAGGGTGTGACTATTGTAGTGAGTCAAGGAAGGTGTATGAGAGGTTCTAACACATAGGGGGTGAAATGAGGGTGAAGGTGAGTTCCAAGTTGAAAGGGATCAGTCCCAACTCGGCTAGGAACACACAACACAAAAGGACATGCACATCTTACGGCTGAGCAATCCACTCAGATGTGGTAGTCACATCATACAAGGTAAGATAACATGCACAGGACTGACAGATCAGTCTGAACGAGTCCAACGGTTGTTACAACAAGGTTCATGTGAAAGATCTGTCTGATGTTCGGTAGAGTAGTCGACACGAATGGGACAACATTAACAACATATACAACACATTTGCAACAAGATTCATATAATTTCATACAAATCATTTCATACAAAAATACATAAGTTAAACAACTTATATCATTAAGGTAACCGAAGCAATCCAACTACAATAACAACATATGCATGAAAATGTGTTGGCTCTTATTATATAAAGAAGTGTAAGTTCCAATCATACAATACATCCATGTAAACCTGCTAGCCCCATTAGTGGAACGTTACAACCACATTCGCCTTCTCCTCCAAAGAGATGAACTAGCTCCGTGTAGTGGAGAAGTTAAGGCGCATTACAATATTGTCCAAGCTTTTTCCAGGATAGTCTTATCAGAATCTTGGCTGACCAAAAGCCTCTACAATGAGTTATGAGTGACTATTTACAGCAAAGGGTTGGCTGATCCTTGACATTCCCCTTTATGACAGTTCAACTACCCTCATGACTCTTCACCTACTCTATGACTCTTACATCCAACCATTAACACTTGACTTACACTTGATGTGAATCAACATTACAATGCACGTGTCCTCATGTGAGAAGACATGGCTTGAGCAAAGCCTTGAAAGACATCACTGTCACTCAGTCCATTGTGATGAGACCAACTCTTTGACATGCTTATGATGGTGAAGGTGGTGAGTTAATGCCAAGCTTGGTCATTCGTGATGGTGCGCATGCACCTCATGGTGACATCTTTCTGAAGCAAACTCTTGCCTCCATTGCAATTGGTGCATTGGTTCAGTCCCTTCATCCCACTCGTCTGCTAACATGTCCATGGTCTTATTGGGTACGTTTGAACCAGAAACACACTGGTGCATAATTTCCGTACTGATCTTCAAGTGTGTGCTGGTGGTCATGCGCATCAACTTGCTGAAATACATGTCCAGCCCCAATTGGACTTTCTTCTTGTCTTCGCCTTGGTGAGTGTGTTAAATGGGTTGGACTACAAGCGTGCGCTCACCAACATGCATGTTATTGAATCCTTTGCATGTGATCATCAACACTGTTCACCATGTCTGCTTTATGTCAGCTACTGGGATGGAGCCATAATTTCTAAGGGCACAGTCTCATCCGTGAGTGCATGTTGCACCCACTGCTGTTCTTGTTCCTATTGCAACTCATTCGTTTGTCTGTGAAACTTCATGTTATTCCTTATTTGATGCTTCAACACATGCAATTCATTCTTTGTTCCATCTTCTACCTCCGCACGATCTTCATGTCGCGCCGTCACTTCATAGCTGGAGTCTCCAAAGTTGCTTTCATCATCAATGGACCTGCTTGGGCTTGCAACCTTGTTCCGCCTTTGTGTTGTCAAAAACCCTCCTCTTGCATTCGTTGCATTCGGTATGATGTCTTCAACTGCTATTCATGATGTTACTTGTTGTGATGCTTTTGTTATCATATCTTGATGTCCTTGTCTACAAACAACTATAAGTCTTCGTGGGTAGGCAATTCCATGGACACTTGATCGACTGCATCCCCAAGTGTTCTCTGAACAGTGTCTTCATCTTTGCTCTCCTGGAAACCATAGTACCTATAATGCTAAGAGGCAGATGAACACCTAGGATACTTGGAGACATGGAAACACTCATGGCAAGCAATCTCTCAGTCAAAAACCAAAATGAACATGAGAAATGACTTGCAACATACCTAGGTGCATGATGATGAAGGTTGCAAAATTTCGGCTGAGAGGTTGGGAGACTGACTGCCAAGACTGCACAAGGCACAGTCTGGGCTATTGGGAGACTGGCTGACAGTCAGAACTGCTTAATTCACAGTCCAGTCTGGTTGCTGACTACTGGGATTGCGCAATGCACAATTCTAGCTGGGAAGGACTGATGGCCTAAGGACAAATTTATGCAATTTCTTGGGCCAAGCGGCAACTGTCCTCCAGAAATGCGCAAAACAGTCCTGGAGGCTAGTGTTGGGCAGGCATGCGCAAATCTGGAGAGGAAGGTGAACCTTCCTTCCCCATATTGTGCAAGGCAATCTTGGTGAAGGCAAAGTTCGGGCCAAGGTTGGCCTGACTCGCTAACGGGCAACTGAAAGAAACTAAGACAATAAATGCATGGCGAAACTAAGTGATAGCAGAAGTGATTGACAATGCATGCAAAACATGAATGAAAGATTCAACAAACAGATCAACATGCATGTGGGTGAGGAAGTTAGCTGGTTGGGAAAATGTCCATGCAAAACAATTTCATGCATGCAAGAGCGGTAAGATAGCAACGAAAACTAAAACAGAGCTAGGACAAACTAGTATATATGTAAACGACAACAAGCATTCAAAGAAATCAAGAAAATAGTAATCCCACAAGAGAAAACACAAAAAGCGACAGAAATGTAGCACAAGGCATGGGAAGAAGGCTTACCCCAAAACAACTGAGCTGAATGTGCCAACTTCCCCTAGATGTGATGTGGGATGTCAGAGCTACAAGGTTGATGTGAGGAATGAGCTCTGTAGCTTTCGGTTGATGAGTTTTGATAACATCGAGGTTGTGATGCACATGCCATGAATCTAGGGGAAGCGGCACTTGGTGGGAGGTTTTTGAATTGCTCCTTGCATGTAACCTCCAACTGCTAAACATAGATCCCTGAGACAAGGGATGCTTTTGCATGCTACCTTAGGAGAAACAACCTATGCATGTAAGTCTGCTTTGCTCAGTCCCAAAGGGAACTGGTCAACTCAGTTGCACATGCGAGAGGTTGTTCGACTGCTTGAAGGAAATGCGCATTTTTGGTTGGGAGTTGGGCTAACTACCCAGGAGATTTGTCCAATTTCTCGGCAGAGCAGTTGATTGATGCCCAGATTTGTGCAAATTCTAGGCTGAGAAACCTTGCTAGAGAAATTTGCGCAAATCTTGCTGGGAGTGTTGGCAGGGAGGATTCTGCAATACTGGAGCCCAGGAGGCTTCTAGAGAGGATTGTGCAATTTCTGGAGGGAAGGTTGGTTTCCCTCCAAAAATGTGCAACCTCAAGGGGAAGTTGCTCAGCCTATAGCTGGACCAAGTCCCGGTGAACAACCTGTGAGGGGAATGAATCAAGTTGTGATCAACAGGCTTCGTTTGTGCAAGAAAGACACTGAAGCTTGTGAACTTAACGAAGCAAGGCAAGCTATTGTGAAGGTTGGAAGGGAGGCTCCAAAACGAGGCTAAGGAAAAATTTTGGAGGGTGGTTGTAGCTGCTACAACACAGACTTTCACCATTCAGTGGAGAAAAGAAGACAGAATGCATGGCATGACAAACACATCAAGAAGAAAGCCTTCATGGTTGGTAGATAGGTTATGTTATATGACAACAAGTTCCAGAAGTTTCCAGGAAAGCTACAGATCCACCTTGTCTTTTCCAAAAGTATGTCAGCCAAGTCAGGTTAAGATCAGCTGACGACGGATTAACACATTCGAGTCTACATAGGGAAAGTTTTCGGAGCAATTATTTCATAAGTATCGTTAGAAACATCGTGTCAAAGTTGGTCTACTTATTCTTCATGGATATGCTGAAGTTCTCAGAGTTCGAAGTTCAGGTGATAGAGTCATCTAAGTCGTAGTCCGATTCTCAATGTTGTCACCTAGGAATTCATTATTAGCCTTCAGTAATTTCAGTTTATCAACGATGTTGCAAGATGCCAAAGCCAATTCTTTCAGCTCCTGAAAATAGGTTGGATGATAGTATTTTCGTCACAGAGCCGCTCTACGGTAAATATGACAAGGCCATGCTTGTGGACAATGATTTTTCATATTCCTTTCAATTGTTAGCCCTAAAGCGGGGAATGTACACTGAGATGATCACAAAGGAAGATGGAACAACAAGAGCCAAGGCCAAGGTGGCATACAGAGGAATTCAACATTCAATACTGCTAAATTTGAGAAGTTTTCTCGTGGTCGACACAACTCTAGCTACGATGCAGTGCATGAAACTTTTAATCAGGGTGATGCATGGTGGGTCACTTTGGCTGAACAAAGAGTACCCAATTCATGTGGATGATATTCAGCGGCTTAAATAATTGTCAGCCATAGGGGATGTAGTCTCAACAATATTCCAAATGAACTCTAAAAGGGAAAAGAAGGAAGGCGATAATGACTACTATTGCAAGTACAACAACAAGCGAGGCGGTAAGGGAGCAAATATCGACCTCATCAACAAAGAGCATATTAAATTTTCCTACTACATAATTTTAGGGAAGGTGATGTGTCATTTTACAAGGAATAAATGCACACTAGACACCATTTTAGTTGCAAATCACTACGCAGAGGGCGCCCACCTCAATTAGTGCACATTCCTACTGAATGAGTTATTTGAGGCCTGCGAGGATGTCTATAGGAGGAGCACCAATGTTATTTTTGACTATCTGATAATGAATTTGGCAATGTGGAAGTTGTGCCCACTGACGGGTAGATACTTGGTGCAAATATCAAAATACTAGCCCTTGGCTCTCCAGTATACACCATGACGGATGTCAAGGGACCTGAGAAACAAATAAATCAATGAAGCTTCTTTTGGTGGGTGGTATGTTAAGATGCTTGAGGTAATAAGGCTCATTGAAATAATTCCCAGGGAACTACTCGCTGGGTACTCAACGTCAGTCTAGTTTAGGGTCACTCATGGAAATACTTTCCTCAGGTAGCACTGTGTCCACCCACTCACTTTCCAGATGCAGGCACATAAATTCACATATCGGCTGAAGAATTGCATGTGGAGGTTGGGTCATGGCCGAGAGTTGCATGTGAGATTAGAGAAGGCATATATTATATATATATATATATATATATACTTGTTCGAGGGGATGGTACCACAAGTACTAACAGGCGAGGCAGTCTTGGACACCAGGAAGTAGATGACGGAGTAGGACTTGCAACCAATGTTCACCTAAATGAAGAAGCAAATGAGCTCTTTCAAGAAGACCATTGCAAACTTAACTGACTTATCAGGTGAGGATCATAACTTTGTTGAGTTGCAAGGTCTTTCGCAGTAGAACCCTCTGGTTACTACACCCCTTACTATTTCTATCTTGCATCTGGACCCCATTCGCACTCCAAACCGACCATTTCCAAGCTTAGGAAGCCAAAAAGCACCAAGCCTCAAGTAGCAACAAATAAGAAAAAGGTAAATATGGTCATGCCTATAGTCAACCTCACTGACAAGGTACCCCAAACTGCCGTGCCCCCCCCCATTGTAGAAGAAATCCCACCTTCAACCGCCACCGTTTCGCCTAGCTCGTGAGATCCACCCATGCATATAGCATCAACTTCCGCAACACCGTCAGATTCCATTCCCTCCAGAACACAGATAGGCACCGAAGATATGTAGGTCGACTCTGTCATTCAGTCTTCCATGACACTCCTCAATGGAGAAAGAACCACCACATCCATGATATTCTTGTTATTAAAATTGGGCCTGCTACTGAGCCCAATTCCCGCCACCTCGCAACCAGTGGTTATAGCTATTGAGCCCTTTGGGGCTCCCTTTTCCTTAGGTTTTCTTGTTGTCCCATACCCATTTTTTATCCCTGCAATGCCCTAATTTGCAAAACCATCGCAACAAGCCACCTCACCCTAAGGTCATTCTGATAGGTTCGTTGCTAGTGTCCAACTATTGCAAAGTGAATTCCCGCACCCATCGACTATGCAGCAATATAATCTTCAGACCTAGTCGTCCGCACAATTGTTTGGGTTAATATATAAGGTCACACAGTGGGTGGAATAGATTCATAATGACCGTGTTGCCGATCATGAGCAACAAAGCAACAAATCACCGCCCTCATAGTCGAAAGAGATCAACTCTGCCAGAGAACTCAAAAACTGCAGACACAGGTTGACCAGATAACATCGCGGTTCCAAATGCTTTTGCCTGCCATTGTCGATGTGGTAATTGAAGCCCTAGAGAAATTTTCTGCGTGCACCTTGGTCGAATGTAGTGACCACATTCAAGTTGTGTGCACTGGGATGATATCCAAAAATAGAGAGCTCAAGAAGAGCCTCGATTCTGCAATAAAGGATCTGCCTGATCCTTCCACAATCTACATTGATGAGATTGAACAAAATCTTATTGTCACTGCCACTTTGAAAGCATATTTTTCTGACACTCAAAATGATGGGTACATTATGATGCACCAATTCCATGACTGGTCCGGTAGCCTGGCCACGAAAAATCAATCAGTATACCCACTCACACATCAAATTCAACAACTCCTCGCCAACATCTAAAAATCCAAGGACGAAGACCAGTGGAAGAAGCTCGAAGTAGAGGTAGCCTCTCTAGAAGTTCGGGTCCAACACATCGAAGACAACTTGGTGAAAAATAAAAAAATATATTTGGTACGTCCGACCACCAGTCGACACTCATGTCAATGCCCTGTGAGAAATTTGTAATGAAATAGAGGAGCAGTGGGTCTCCCTACTAAGCAGTCGACCGAACCAACCAACTTCTAGTAGGACAACAAAGTTTCTCAAGCAAGTTGAAGTAATTATGAAACCCTGGCAAGTAACCCTTGATGATTACACCAGATTTTGCCAAGAGACAATTGTTGTAGTACCAGAGTTGGGGGCCTTTGTTTGGAAGCGAAGGCCAACAAGAAGCAACAACAACACAAGAGGAAGCAACAACAACACCAATAGAAACATCATGAATGGCAAAAACAAAGGCATCAGAAGAAACATCAACCAGACCAAGAACACTAACAACAACAACACTTACAGAACCCAGGGAAGATTAACTTGGGGATGAGTCAATGGACACTGGTCTGGACTTGTTGGGGCCTTCATTTTGAGTTTTGTGGAAAAAGGAGTCTAGGATAAGTGGCGGGGACGACTATTGGGGTTGCAAAGCTGTCACCCAAGGGTGGAATACGAACTAGAAGTGAACCACCAATTGCGTAAAGGTGGCGGAAAGGAGCAAGAACAACCAAGAAAGGAGAGAACAATGGCAACTGAGAATGAAGATAGTTGAGCAGAAGAGAAGCAGAACTAGTAGTCTGAGCATAGGGTAGAGGATAAAGAATAGAAGGAAGGGCGAGGAAAGGTTTTTGTTGGTCAGTCGAGCGAGCCAGGGATTGTTGGAGCCTTCTTGAGTTGCAGAAGAGTATGAAAAACTCCTTGGCCCTATCTATGTCTACTTCTATTGGTTATGTTTTTCATGTTACTGATGATTAGGCCTTGAGCCTGATGTATTTCCTTATGTTATGTTAATGAAAGAGACGATTCAATTCCCCATTATGTTCTTAAGCTCTCTGTTGGCTCTTTAAAAATTTTAATGAATGCATTTGGTTATATGGTTTCCTGAGACGATATGAGTAGAACATTTTTATTGGGTTAATGTAGAGGAATAGTTGCTATGCATTGTTTTCTCTTGTTTGTTATGACTCCCTTGGTGCCTAATTCCACCATCATCTAACTTCAATCACGACATGGCTCGGGTGAGACTCCTTACCCTCTATCGGTAAGGTGAAAATGTCGGTGTTGCTCTAGACTACAATGGAACCTTGTTGGCAACTTGTGCCTGAACCCAAGGTCTCAACCTTGTTGTCATTTTCCTGCCAACAATACTGCATGGTATGTTGCTATAGTAGCTGCTCCATGTTTAGCTTTTCCAAAAGACATGGACATAATGGCTTGTTTCTTGGAAGTCCATAAGATAAAATTTGTGTCCATATGAGAAGCCTGTATCTTTAGGTGTTTTTCCTATCATCAATATTGTTAGCAAAAGCATTAGTTGAGTATCCTTTGATTGTGTTGTCTTTACAAGTTGTGTACCAAAATCCATAATTAGTTGAACTTGTAATATAGATCAAAATTATTTTTCCATCTTTCAATTGCGACTCCTTCGAGACTCCATAAATCCGGAAATGTAACTAATTACATACATAATAGAAAGTCTAGTTGTAGTAAGGTACATGATATTACCTACAAATGTCCTATACAATGTTGAATCTACTACTAGTACATAATGTTGCTCATTCAATTTTGTTCCTATTGCAATAGGTGTCTCTATTGGTTTGCATTTTCCTATCATGAATCTCTTTAAGATATTTGTAGCATAATTTCATTGACATATGAAATTCCCTTGAGAAAATTGCTTGACTTGAACTCCCAAAAAGTACTTCATGAGATCAATTTTTCCATCTCAAATTATGTTTTCATAACAACTTTGAAATCATCTTTCATTAGATTCCTAGTATATATCAATGCCATCAATATAAATACAAGCTATAATGATTTTACATTGATTTAATTTGGTATAAAGAGTAGTCTCATTTGGTATAGTATGAAATCTTGCTACTAAATCAAAGGTTTCATCATAGTCAATACCCATTTTTTGAGCAAATTATTTCCCAACTAAACTTTCCTTATATTTCTCTACCTTGCCTTTCTTATCCAATTTTGTCTTGTACACCGACTTAACAACAATGTTGGTTTTATCTATTAGGAGATCAACAAGGTTCCATGTACCATACATTTCAATAGCTTCAACATATTCAATCATGGTTTGTACCCAATGCTATTCTTTCACCACCTCTTCAAAGTAAGTAGTTTGATGGGATAATAAGGAAAATTGAGCTTGTTGATCCATGTTATCGCTTTGGTCATATATTTCCCTTAAGCTACTTGTTGACTGATTTGTTACTAAAGTTTTTGACTCACTTTTGAAGAAGGACTAATTCTTTGATTTCTTACTAAGTTTGTTGAATCTCTGTTGGAAGAGGAACTATATTCTTGTCTTTGTTGTTGTAACCTTGGAAATCTTAGTCAAGGGACTTGCTATCTTGAACTTCCACTTGCTCATCTATTGGGAGAGATGGATTTCTAATATTCATTCCTTCATTCTCCTGATCACTCCAAGAATTTAACATATATTCTCACCACAAACTTCATAGTGACTGTATTATAAAATTTGTAGGCTTTGTATTATTTATTATACCCCATGAGGATGTATTTTTCACTTATATTGTAAACTTTTCTTCTTAGCTCTTCTCGAACATGTGCACAGGTAATACAATAAAAAACTAGGAAATAAGAAACAATTTGTTTTGTGCCACCCCATGATTTTTGAGGCACCTTACCTTTAACATTATTTGTTGGATATCTGTTTAATATGTAAATTGAACAAGCAATAGGCTCAACCCAAAAATCATTAAACAAATTTCTAGCTTTGAGCAAACTCCTTGCAATGTACATAATGGTCTAATTCTTTTGTTTAGCCACTCCATTTTATTTTTGAGTATAATTGATGGTGAAATGCCTTTTAATTCCCTATTTCCTACAAAAATTGTGAACTCCTTTGAGTCATACTCTCCTCTTCCATCTGATTTGAGCAATTTGACATATTGGCCACTTTGCTTTTTGGCTACAACATTAAATTCGTTGAACTTTGTAATTGGCTATAATTTATTTTTGAGGAAATGTACCCAAACATTCTTGCTAAAATCATTAATAAATCTAAAAAAAAGAAGATTCTACCAATGCACTTTGTTTGCATGGGTCCACATAGATCTGTGTGGACAAGTTCTAGATACTCCTTGGCTTTGTATAAGTCTTTTAGAAAATTTTCTCTTGATGCTTTCGAACAATGAAATTTTCACTAGGCTTGATATACTCATTCAATATGAGAAGTCCCTTAATCATTCATTCTTTTTGAACGAGACTTGAGACTTCTAATAGGTAGCTAACTGTACCTAAAATAACAAAATCAAGTCTCTTCTATACCACTATAATTTATATTTCTCAAATTAAGTGGGAACATTCTATTCTTGGTCATTTAAATCTTTATAACAAGTTTTCTACTATGTAACTTATTTAAGATTGTGCATGTCGAGTCTTTGAATATGACATCATCACTGTGTTGACACAAATATTCAATACTTCGATTATGTGAGATTGTGTTTATGATTTGGTATATAAAATACATCAATACTATCTTTCTTTTCATTTTGCTTGGCTAGGATAGACATAACATGTTTGTCTATGGCCTTACATGAGAATAATCTCCTAAAATAATTTCAAATCAAGTAGAGCTATCAATACAAGAAAACAACTTCTTGTTCTTGTCATGTGATTTATGCAACCACTGTCAAAACAACCAAAGATCATTGTTGTGATGTTCTTCAATGATTTTCCATGATATGAACATTGACTTGGATGTCCCTTCTTCAGTGTTGGGGACATTAACATTGTCCTTGTTTAGGTCTAAGTATTTATTTTTTCATTCACTCTCATGGTGTCCATACTTTTTGTATTCGTAACATTGTATCTTAGACTTGTTTGCTCATATTTTTCCTTTCCCACTTTAATTATAAGAGTGACCATTCTAATTTGCTTCTCCTAACAATTTTGGTGTAGTTCTTTCTTTTACTTCATGATTATCTCTACCTCTTTGAGCTCTATTTTTCCTTCCTTTGCCTTTTCCTCTATTAGTAGATGCTTAGGTCTTGAAGGCATGTTGTAAGGACTCAGTTGATTTTTTAGTCATGGGATAAAACAGATTTCATCAATTTTTGTACTATGAGTCGGAACATATCTTTTGAGTCCTATGGAAATGCCAACCATCTCAAAATTTTTAAGTAAGTTTCAAAGATTTTTTCCAACAATTTTTTGATCTTCAATGGTCTCTATATGAGTTCTAAATTGATTTACAACTATAATGACTCTCGCTATGATGTCATCAATATTTTTTGCCTCTTCATCTTCAATGTTTAAAAAATTGTCTAGAGGTTTTGCAGCTTCACAATTTTCACTTTGTCATTACTTTGAAATGCTAACTATGCTCCTATTATTTTGGGAAAAACTAAGTCATCAATGGAAGTATGGATTCAAAACTTGGCCTCGTTCTTATTTTTACTTATTTCTGCTAGGTAATTTTTTTAAGCATTAGTCCTGGGCTGCAGAGCTTATTCATCTGTCCTTTCAATATTCCTATACATGCAAGAAAATCGTCATTCTTACAAATTGGAACTCAAATTTCTCGCCACTAAAAATGGATCCCTATTAAACTATATTACTTATAAAAGCATTAAAAACTTATAATGTGGAAAAAAAATTCTCCCTAAGATCCTCAACAATTACACTCTTTTTAACCTTCAATATTTTTTAAATTATTATTATTTTTTTACGGAGACAAATTTTTCTCACCATTCTGTAAACGTTAATCAATTTATACATATAAATACACAAAAAAACCATTTAAAATTTATTAACAAATATAAAACTCACTTTTAAATAGCATCCTCAAAGCAAAATATCATGCACGCCAACCTGTCAAGCCATTAAATAAAGTATTAATCATAATGCCGAAACCATAAGATCCAAACATAATAAATTTTAATCCAAATAATGTATAATGGCTACACCCTAAACCCCAAATATAAGAACCTTAAATTTAATACAAGGCCAAACTTTAATTAAAATAAAATATCCAAACGTTATTCCTGAATTTCTTCACTTCTCCCCGTTTCTATCGATGACGGCTCAGTGTGGCAGGGTTGTGGGTGGTTCAAGGCAACGATGGCTACCGCTGGTATTTTTCTCAGCCGGGCTCTATTCCAACGTCGGGAATCACCCAAATTTGTGTGGTTGCGAATAGGGAGCTTGACTTTGGGGTTGTCCTCTTTTATTTTTTATTAACTCAACGACAGCGCTATGAGCCTATGACTTCACGTTTACACCCTCGGATTAAATTGAGGTTTGACATCCATAATAAAATTATTTAAATTTGATATTTATATTTAAAATTAGCATTAAATTTATTTTTAATTTATATTTTAAAAATTAAAACATGAATAATATTTCTTTTTAAAATTTAAATATTTAAATTATTTATTTTAAACTCAGGGTATGTTAATTATCGATTTTAAGTTTAAATATGTGAAGTATATTCAATGTTATTTTTAAATTTAGGTAATTAAAAGATAAACTTACTTCTGGGAAGCGTTTACCATTAATAGTGGTAAACACTTACTTCTGTTAATTAATCTTAATGTTTATTTTTGTCATCTTTATCATTGTTGTCATCAATCTCTCTTTCAGGCTAAGTGTTCCCCGGCTCCGATCGGCGACACATAATATGGAGCAACACCCAGAGCTGCAAGGGCGAACGCCATCTGCATACCACGTTTTCATTAATCACAAGGGAGCCGACGTGAAGAAAAACCTTGCCAGCCTCATCTACCATCGCCTCGCAGATTGTCACAGGCTGCGTGTCTTCCTCGATAAAGATGAGATTCACCCCGGAGATGCTATCTCGGATGCAATTCACACCGCCATACAGAGTGCCTCTGTTTATATTACCATTTTCTCTAAACGCTATGCTGAATCAAGGTGGTGCCTGGAGGAACTGTATTGGATTTTAAGATCATTTCATAAACACAGCAGGAAAGTTATTCCGGTGTTCTGTGATGTTGAGCCTGCAGACCTTCGTCACATTGAGAGCGGATGTTATAAAAATGCCTTTGATCAACACCAAAAGAAACGAAGAGTCCGCACGGAAGAGATCAAAAAATGGAAGAAGGCCCTCAGCGAAGCCGCTGATATTTCTGGCATATTGTTCAAACCGAAGGAAAGGTGAATACATCCTTCACTAATTTTGATACAGAATCTAACTGCTTTTTAAAATTCCGGCTTACTTTTCTCGATTCTAGCCATAATGAGTCAATATATATGTTCTGTTTGCTGTTTTCAGTGACCATGGGGAAATTTTGGAGAACATTGTGGACATTGTAGTAAAAGAGGTATTTAAATGGGCATCATTAGATGTGGCCAAATACCCGGTGGGCCTTGACCATGCGGCGGAGGATCCCCTGATCAGTGAAATTCTCAATCAGACCGATCTCAGTGACACGTTGATTGTGGGGATTGCCGGAATGAGCGGAGTGGGAAAAACAACTCTAGTTAAATATTTATACAACTTGAGACGTCTAAGTTTTAATGGCAGCTCGTGTTTTCTTCCAAGTGCCAGAAAGAATGATTTAGCATCGTTGCAAGGAAAGCTCTTTGGCGATCTGCTAGGTTATAATCAGGATTTGCAACATATTTACAGTATGGACGAAAGAAAGCATCTTTTAAGAAATTGTCGCATTCTCCTTGTTTTGGATGATGTCGATCATATCGACCAAATACATGGTCTTTTAGACATTGATTCGGTGGGCCGTGGAAGTCTGATATTGATCACCTCTTGTGATAAAGATTTACTCAGACGCTCTTCTCCAAAAACTTTCTTATACGAGGTAAAGCCATTAGATAGTCATTATGCCCGAGAGCTTTTCTGCAAACACGCTTTTCCTCAATCCAAACCATACGAAGAATTCGAAGATTTAGTGAATGAGTTCTTAAAAATTTGTAAGGGGTTGCCTTTGTCATTAAAAGTTTTGGGGGAGCACTTTGTTGGCATGTCTGACAAAGAGTATTGGAAGCATCAGTTGGTAAGGTTCGCTACAATACTGCATGACGATATAATAGAAACATTAAAAGTTAGTTACGATGCTCTAAACAATGAGGAGAAGGAAGCATTTTTGGACATTGGTTGTTTCTTAGTGGGAGAAGAGACAGAATTAGCGATTAGAGTCCTGAACAGATTGTATGGCAGCAATATTGTGCACACCCTTGAAAGGCTCCATCAAAAATGCCTTGTGGATTTTCATTATGACGTTCAGTACGATGATGAAATTGAATGCAGAAAACCGGAGGATATAGTAAGTAAAGTCTTTTAGAGAAACCAGTGTTTATTAACCTTGCAATTTTACATTTTGCTTAACTATTTATTTATTTAATTTTTCCCTAAAGATGACGGGTTACAATCATATCTCCCTGCAGTATCGGGGTGATAAACTTGGAATGCACGATCAATTGGCGAGACATATTGCCCGACAAGAGTTTCGCGTGTTGCCAACACGTAACCCATTACGTGTTACCTCCACCAATGATATAGAGAAATTGTGGAATTTCCACGTATGCTTGATTATTTTTAACATTATTCATTTTGCTTCGGTAACTAGCTTTCTCCCGCTGAATTGTGTCCATTTTAACTCAATTTGTATGATTTGTTAGGGTGCATCACATTTAACAATACGGGGATTTCGGACCTCGAAAGATGAGAGCCCACCGGATTTCGCCTGGACCAGAGGCGAATGCGTCCATCTATTCGTGCTGGAAGTTCCCATAGATTTGTCGTCTGTGTTGCGATCATGGGAGATGTCGGGGGATTTGGTATGGGTTCGCTTGCGCAATTTCCGTTTCGGGTCCAGACATTCTCGTCCTTGCATTAATCTCAGAAAGTTGAGCGTTTTGGAACTTCAGGGTCATAGAGACGACATCGAACAGTTTTTTGAAACATTTGTTCTGACTTACATGGATCGGTTTTCCAATAAGGTTGCATGTCTGACTGAATCGATTAATACAGATATTTTATTATGAGAGTGAAACTAACGAACTCAGTGTTGATGGCAGTACCACAAATCAATGCACTAGTAGTATGAGATTAATCTTAAACCGCGATCGATTATTAAGCATAAACAAACAAATTCGATATTAAAATCTCTCTACATTGACATATCCAAAATGATATAGTTTTAAACTAAAATATGTTAGGATTACATAGTCAAGAGATGGTGATGTTTAAAGACATAGTAGTTTGATCTCATTGTTCAGCTTCAACGAGACAAATTAATATTGATTTTTCTGGTTTTTAAGTAGGCTAGGATACTAATACCATGGGAAAAATAATGAATGTCTACAATCTTGGAGCCCAAAGCTATGAGTAACTTGATCGAGTCAAGTTTATTAGATTTATCTCAACAATCCCTTCTTGTTTCTGTAGATTGATCATATTCATCAACCTTGTTAACTGAGTTTTCACATGCCCTCTCAAGCCATTATAGTAGTACACCTGCCACCCTACTACCTCTCCAAGTGGTTCATTTCATAACTTGGCAGGTACCTCTCCAAGTGGTTCATTCCACAACTTGATGACTCCATGAGCCACTGCAATGCTTGAGCAAGCTGGTAAGGCCTTACAACTTAGGCAAACTCTTAAGGCCTTACAACTAGGCAAACTCTTAAAGCCTTACAACTATGTGTGCTCAAGTGTAAAATTTATTCTTGAACTTCATAGAGAAAATGGTTGGGGTGTTCACTTCACAAATTGGTTCCTTCATGTCAACACCATTTACTCCATATGCATCTTCATTATTTTCTCATCCATATGACCACTCTCTCAACTTCCATATCTACCTCGAGCCATACCTCAACTTTTTTCTTTTCTTTTTTTGATTTTTTATATTGATGCTTAAATCTCAATTACTTTGATATTCATTTGGCTTTAATATTTACCACTTTGATTTTGATATTCACCAGGTTTATGATACTAATGTTGGATCACAAAACACTTAGGGATAGTGGTTTCTAAAGACACAATTGTTTGATCTCAATGGCCAACCAGACAAATTAACATTGATTTTTCCAACAAAACTACTAATGCCCATAACCCTAAAGCCCAAAACCACTAGTAGCTTTACTGAATCAAATTTACCTAATCCACCTTAATAAAATAAATTTACCTAATCCATCTTAATAAAATAAATAAATATAAAGAAATAATATATATTTTTTTAAGTATTGTAATTTGATATTATACAAGATTCCATATTCATATAAGTTTGAAAAATCGTTATCTTTTGTATGCAGGCATGTTCGCCCTTAAATGAGTTGAATATTAGCGGAATGGACAACGAAGTTCCAACTACCTCCAGCAGCAGCTCGACTGTTGATATTGGACGTTCGATGAAAGCTTCAGAAACTTATATCTCATCTGCAGTCCATCAGGTTGGCGTCATGCCACATCTATTCAGTTTCCTAAAATGGACTGGATTGGAATACTTATGTAAGATGGTGATAACAAATCTTGCATCTCTACAATCACTCCCAATTAATTGTGGGGAACTTGCAAAGTTAAGACATTTAGATTTATCTGGTTGCACTAATCTGACAGAACTGCCAAAATCATTCTCCAAGTTATTGCATCTGCAGTATCTGTCATTACGAGGATGCTCGAATCTGTCCATCCCGCCGGATATTTTGGGACAAATTTCCACATTAGAGCATGTTGACTTCAAAGGATGTGCTCAATTGGTAGCCTTGCCAAAGGGAATCCCATATCAAAGGCATCTGAGATATCTGAATTTACTATTTACCTCTTTGTCACAGTTACCCGAGGACATGGAACAACTCGACAACTTAAAACAACTGAGAATAGGAAGCCCGAAGTTGACGAGGTTACCACGTTCTGTGGTCAATTTGAGTGGTTTAACAGAGTTAATTGTGATCCAATGCCCTAATCTACAGTGCCTCTCACCCCAAGGAATTGCAGCGCCGAACATCAAATTTTTGACGATAGATTGTTGTCCAATAGCTAACTTTACTTTGCGAAAGGATCAGCGGACCATGGGTGTTTTAAAAAATTTCACTTTGAAGAAAACATGCGTATCCGAGATATGTATGGTTGAAGATGTTTACCCCTGGCTCCAAACTGTGGATCTTTCAGAAAATATTCAGTTGAAGCAGGTTATTGCCTTGCCATCAACATTGGTAAGAATGGACCTGCAAAACTGCTGGGAATTGGAGACATTAGAGAATCTTTCAAGTCTCGTAAACCTTAAATTCCTCAATGTCAATGGATGCTTCGCGCTGGAAACCCTTAGTCTACAAGGTCTGATATCTTTAGAAGAGATTGAAGCGGAGAAGTGTTGGAAGTTGAAGAGAATAGAAGGATTGAGTTGCCTAACACGCTTGAATATTCTCAAGGTTTCAACAGACAATGACATTTTCTGGGAAGATGTTTGCAATTTTTTGGTGAGTATCTATGTTCATTACGCCAAACATTAATTCATATGGGACCTTTCTTTTAATTTTGTTTAGTGTTCTATGGTAAATTGGTAATTAAGAAATATGGGACTATTCTAATGGTCTTGTTGTTGGTGTGTGGCGGTCGATGGATGGCTGTGTAGCCTTACTGTAACTTCAAACTATATCACAATTTGAATATGAAAAAAGCAATTTTCACTTCTTGTTCTAATCGAAGATGGGAAAATTGTGCAGAAATCTCACAATTTGTACGAAAAAGGAAATTTACACTCCTTGTTCTAATTGAAGTTGGGAAAATTGTGCAGAAATCGTACTCTCGCTGCTGCTTGTCAAATTTTATGTTAACTGGAAAAGTTGTTGCGGAGATGGTCGGTTATCAATTCTTTTCTATGAACGAAATTCTTTTGAAATTTTGATATGTGAAATTATATAGATATTTGAAATTTTGAATGGGTGAACTGAAATATTTGTGCAGGAGGAAGGAGAACTACGGCGGAAGATGTTTGGACTTCAATCTCAATATCGCACTGGAAGGGTGAATATTGTGTCTGATACGAAGACTCAGTATTCGTTTAAAAGCTTCCCTGTGATATCGTGGTTTATCACCAACGATGTCCGGCGCTGTTCATTCCATTTAAATTTTTATGCAGGGAATCTTCCTCTCGAGTGCATAACCACCCGTGGTAGGGAGACAGGCGGAAGAAGGCTTCACATATTTATGTGGACGCAACATTCGAAATCGTTTAAAGATTTCATAAATCGTGATATCCAATTCCGTGTGGGCTGTTCCTGCGATGCCAGTGGAAGTGAAATGGGCGAAGTTCTCACTGAAAGGGAATGGTTATGGATCGTACATATGGATGACGTCGTTTTTTACCGCAACGTTTTTAACGTTTGTGAGAATATCATCAGAACATTCACGCCATATAACTGGTTTCAAGCGCCAGATGAGCCCCAGATAATCCAATAGGCCAGATAGTGGAAGAGAAATCCTTCTTCGTTTGTGAGTGAACCTTGTTTTTATTTTTTGGATTTCTCATTTAACTTTAGTTTCACAAATCACAAGTTAAGTTGATAATAAAAATATTATTATAATAATTCAAGTTTTCCATGTAACTTTAAAAAGAAAGACTTCTTTATTTCTTCAATGTGTTTGTTTGCCCTGCGCTTTATTCTCGCACAAAATGACCACATAACCATGGCAATGATTTAAACTTCATTCTCTTTAGTTCTCCTTGGTGCTGATGCGTAACATGACCACAGAACTATTGCATTAATCTGTAGCATCAAATTTTGAAACCTTTGTCATAAATATTTATTTTAAATGTTTAATATTAAATGTTTATTTCTCAAAATCTCGTAAAATATTGAAGTTCCTTTAGATCGAGATTGAACATATTTTCAGCGAACTTTTTAAGACAGTAAAGTTCCTAAAATGTGTACACTGTTAAAAAGTCCGTTTGGTGCTTTAAAAATGATCCTTGTTTGTCGCGAATGTAATCTCAATGTCCGTTGGAGTGTAAATAGTGAATAAGTCGTGGATGTCAATCATCTTGGAAAATTAATCTTAGCCATCGCGTTAAACACACTAACAGCAGTTTGTAACATTGATTTTTGCAAGTTGTTATTTTGTTTGCGCGCGGAAGGATTGAAGTTTTGAACTACAAGCTGACTATTCAGCAACCTATCAAATAGTTAAAGTAATAAATGTTAAAGTACTAAATGAAGAGTTGGTAAATATGTATGGGCAAATATTTATTGAGCAATTCTCACCGGCATGTTCAAGTTTAGAAAATCCCTCATTTTGTATAATCACTCATCTAGTGTTTTAAATATTTGCTCTGTCATGAATTAAATATGAATGCAAGTCTTTGAGGAGAAAATCGTGGAGAAGATATTGGTGGAGTAGTGAAAATGAGTCTTTACTGAGTTCGCAACCTTCATGAAGTGTCGCAGTAAGATTTTTTTGTTTTACTTGGAGGAGGGACCTCCAATTTATCATGCGAATGTTTTTCTTATGTTTTGAAATATAATACAAAGTATATTTTGTTGCAATATGATTTTAAACTTTAACTACTAGCTTTGTTGCAACCATTTTGTTTTTACTTCTTTTTGCAGTGAGTAAATTTTTGTATTCCTTCACTACTAGCTTTACGACAACCATTTTTTGTATTCTTTCACTATTAGCTTTACCGCAACCATTTTGTTTTTACTCTGTTTTGTCGTGATATGTTTTATTTAAGCCTCTATCGAGTTGTGATTTGATTCACGCAACTCGTTTCTTGAAGTAAACTCCTCATTTAAGCCTCTATCGAGTTGTGATTTGATTCATGCAACTCGTTTCTTGAAGTAAACTCCTCTCTTCGCTCCTGTAAAATTTTCTAACATGGTAGCAGGTTAAACTCTATTAGTGTAAAAACAAGTGTTTTTACTAGCAATTAATTTTTTTTGGTAGATTTTTTAAGTGTATTTACGAGGTAGAAAGTTGTTTTTACACTAAAAAATGACAACATCAAGCATAAGCTTGACTAATCCTCAAATACCTCAATTTAATGGGAAAAATTATGATTATTGGGCTATTACAATAAAGACCCTATTTTCTTCTCAAGACATTTGGGATTTGGTAGAGAATGGTTTTCAAGAACTAGCAAATGCAACAACATACAATGTCTTGTCTCAAGCAGAAAGGGATATGTTGAGGGACGAGAGGAAGAAAGATGCAAAAGCCCTCTTCTACATTTTTCAAGCAGTTCATGAAATTATTTTCCCAAGGGTTGTGGCAACAACGAGAACAAGCATGGGACACCCTCCAGAGAACCTACCAAGGCATGGCAAAAGTCAAGACAACAAAACTACAAATGTTGAGGCGAGACTTTGAAACAATTTGTATGAAAGAGTTTGAAAATGTAGACTCATTTTTTACACTTGTAATTGGAATGGTTACTCAAATCATGTATCATGGTGAGACACTCGAGGAAAGGAGAATAGTTGAGAAAGTTTTGAGAAGTTTGCCAGCAAGGTTTAATGCCATTGTTGTGGTCATAGAAGAGAAAAAGGATCTCTCACAGTTCTTAGTGGATGAGATTCATGCATCACTGGTTTCTCATGAACATAGACAGAATAGAGCAACAAACTCCTCATTGGAGCATGCCTTCGAGGCACAAGTTTCATTTGGTCAAGGTAGAGGCAGAGAAATATCATATGTTAGAGGAAGAGTAAGAAGCCCACACAGAAGTGGAAAAATTAGCCCTTCAAGCTCAAGTGGAAGAGGCAACAATAAAAATCCAAGTCAAGACCCAAGCCAAAATCAGGAACAAGGTTAAAGGTATGATACATCTAAAGTTCAATGTCATTACTGTAAGAAGTATGGTCATTATGCAAATGAATGTAGAAAGAAGCAACATGACATTAGTAGCAAACCAAGTGTAAATTTCACAAAGGAAAATCAAAACCATAATAGCATGTTTTTAGTTTGTAATGTAGCACAAGAAAAACAAAAAGTGATGCATGTTATCTAGATTCAAGGTGCAACAACCACATGTCAAGGAACATAGAAATGTTTTCCAATCTAAACATAAGTGTGAAATTTGAAGTGACAATAGGGACAGATAGCAAAGTCTCTGTCATGGGAAAAGGAAGAGTTAATATCCTAACAAAAAAGGGGGATAAGAAATACATCTTAGATGTTTACTTTGTCCCTAGTTTGAAGCATAACCTCATAAGCATTGAACATCTCATGCAAAAGGGCTACAATGTCTTTTTCAAACATGATGAGTGCACAATTTTGGATAGGCCTCCAAGAAGACAACTGATTGCAAAGGTTCAGATGAAAAACAATAGAATGTTTCCCCTAAAGATAAGATCAGATTTGAAGGAAGAAGGTGCACAAGCACAACTATTAATGAAGTCACAAGAGGATGGAAGAAAAGATGCAGTTGTCACACAAATAAACATTAGGGGAGTTTTGAGCTCTGAAATGGGCCTCCTAAGGAAGTTATAAAATAATAGTGGAAATAATAAAACAAGATTAGATTACATCATCAAATTTTATAGGGAAAAAAGAAAAACTATTTTTTTTCAACTTGTATTTTAAACTTATCTCCTTATCGGTTTACTAAAATTTCGAGCAGAAACACTTGTTGGATACATAATTTGATTCCTCATCCAAGGAGTACTCATGTTGCATATTTTTTATGGACACTGCCACACGAAAAATGAGAAATACATGAAAAACGTGATTGCAACTCAAAAAAACCAGACAACCTATGTGAAGGATGTATCTTGGGGCAAACAACATAGAGAGACATTTCCAACAAGAAAGTCAGTAAGGGCAAAGACACCTTTGGAGATTGTCCACTCGGATTTATGTGGACCAATGCAAACACCATCAATTGGTGGTAACTATTATTTTTTGAATTTCATATGTGACTACACAAGGAAGACATGGTTCTACTTCCTAAAACAAAAAAGTGAAGTGTTTGAGTGCTTCCATCAATAAAAAGTTCTTGTTGAGAAGTAATGTGGACACTACATCAAAGTCTTGAGGACTAACAGAGGTGGAAAAATCTCAAATGAGTTCCTTCAATTTTGCAGGTGCATGGAATTCACAAGCAATCTAGAAAAAGGTATACACCTAAGCAAAATGGTGTAGCCGAAAGGAAGAATAGGACCATCATGCAAATGGCAAGGAGTATCTTGAAGGAAAAACATTTTCTAAATGATTATTGGGTTGAAGCTGTCACTTGTGCAGCATATATCATGATAGGTGTCCAACGAAAAGTGTCAAGAATGTGGTTCTTGAAGAGGCATGGAGTGGAAGAAAGCATGGTGTCATTCACATGAGAGTGTTTGGATGTGTGGTGTATGCACATGTCTCGGATAAGTTGAGGAATAAGTTGGACAACAAGGGGGAGAAATGCATATTTGTTGGATATAGTGATGAATCCAAGGCATACAAGCTCTACAATCCATCAACCAAGAAGGTCATAATTAAGAGAGATGTGCGATTAATCGAAGAGGAAGCATGGGATGGAAGTTTAAAGAAGACAATCAATGTCAAAGCATGTATACCACATGAGGACAAAGAGGAATTGACCACAGCAAGAAATTTCTCAATAGTGACTCCCTCTACTCCTATTCAAGTGCAACAAAGTAGGTAGAAAGTAACACCATCAACAAATAATAAGACATAGTCACACAGTCAAGAAAATGCGTCTCCAAGCACGCCGCAAAGCGCAAGCCCAAGTGACATGTCAAGTCCATCTTCAACAAGCAGAAGAAGACCAAAATTAAGAAATTTAAATGAGATTTATGAGCAAGATGAAGAGTATAGTAGCGTTGGTCTGAATTCCTTATTTGCATTATTTTTTCATGTAGATGACCCAATCCATTTTGAGGATGCAATTAAAGAAGAAAAATGGGTTGTGGCAATGGAGGAAGAAATAGAAGAAAGAGAAAAAAATGGCACATGGGAGTTAGTAGACCTTTCGCAAGGAAAATAATTTATTGGAGTGAATTGGGTTTATAAGACCAAGAGCAATGTCAATGGTAAGATTGAAAGGAATAAAGTGAGGCTAGATGCCAAAGGATACAAGCAGCAACATGTAAGAGATTATGTGGAGACGTTTGCACCAGTCGCGAGGATGGAGACAGTGCATACAATGGTGGTGATTTTCGTGAAACATAAATGGAAAGTGTATCAAATGGACGTAAAATCAGCGTTCTTGAATGGAGTGCTAAAAGAGGATGTGTATGTTGCGCAACCACCTGGTTATGAGGTAGAAGGCCAAGAAGACAAGGTGTATAGGTTGGGCAAAGCTCTTTATGGGCTGAAGCAAGCACCACATGCATGGTAGAGCAAGATAGATGCATACTTGTTTTGACAAATGTGATGGAGATCCTACTCTCTACATCAAGGAGAGTGATGGTAACCTTCATATTGTTTTCTTATATGTAGATGATTTGAATTTTACCGGAAATGATGATTTCCTCATCACTAATTTCAAAGAAGTCATGAAGAGTGAGTTTGAAATCACTAACTTGGGGTTGTTAAGGTATTTTTTGGGCATAGAAGTGAAGCAAAGAGAAAATGGTACTTTTATTTCCCAAGCAAAGTATGTAGCATACATTTTGGAGAGGTTTAATATGCAGAACAACAAGCCCGCACCAACTCCAACTGTCATGGGGTTGAAGTTGAGAAAAGAAGATTGCAACAAGAATGGCAATCCAACATTATACAAAAGCATGATAGGCATCTTCATGTATTTAACTGCCACTAGGTTGGATATAATGTATGCAATGAGTTTGGTGTCAAGGTTCATGAAGAGACCCAAGGAAACACATTAGCAAGCAGCCAAAATAATTCTGAGGTATGTCAATGGGACAAGGGACTACAAATGATTTTAGGCTGGCTGGTTACACTGACAGTGATTGGGCATGAAGTGTCGATGACAGAAAGAGCACGTCAGGATATGTTTTTCATTTGGGTTCTAGAGCCATTTCATGGGCCTCCAAGAAGCAGTTGATAGAGTCGTTGTCAATAGAAGAAGTTTAATATGTTGCTGCAACAATAGAAACGTGTCAAGTAGTTTGGATGAGAAGGATGTTGAGGGATATTCGCGATGACCAAGAGGGAATGACAACTATTTTTTGCGATAACACTTCAGCAAATGCATTGTCAAAGAATTATGTTTTTCATAAGATGACCAAGCATATTGATGCTAAATATCATTTTATTAGATAATTGATTAACAATGGCGAAATTGTGTTGCAACAATACAGATCACAAGAACAGTTTGTTGATATTTTTACAAAGCCATTGGCATGTGAAAATTTTGTTTATCTCGGAGATTATTTGGGAATTGTCAATGGAAATAGCTGTGATTAAGGGCGAGTGTTGGAAAATTAATCCCAACCACCGCATTAAGCACATTGACAACAACCATACTTGTCAATGGATTTTTACAGGTTGTGATGTTGTTTGCAGGTGGAAGGACCGAAGTTTTGAGCAGAATTACAAGTTGACCATTCCGCAACACATCAGATATTTAAAGAACTTAATGAAGAGGTGGTAAACATGTATGGGAAAAGATTTACTGCGCAACTCTTACCCGCAGTCTGCAACATCTGCAAGTTCATAAAATCCCTCATTTTGTATAATCGCCCATCCCCTATCTTAAATATTTTCTCTGTCATGAATTAATGAGTCAAAGTTGTATGTTTAGATAAATATGAATGTAAAAGTCATTTTGTATAATTAGAGGAGTCGAGCGTGTAAGTTTTTGAGGTAGTGAGGAGAAAATTGTGGAGAAAATATTGGTGGGCGCTTGAAAACAAGTCTTTATGAAGTTTTTCAGAGACTTACTCCGCAACACTGGTGAAGTATAAATCAAAGTAAGATTTTTTTTTGTTTTACCTAGGGTAGAAACCTCCAATTTATCATGCGAATGCATTTTCCTATGTTTTGAATAATAATCCAAAGTATGTTTTGTTGCAATATGGTTTTAAACTTTCATGACTAGATTTACTGCAACCATTTTGTTTTTACTTTGTTTTTCCGTGAGTAAATTTATTCATTTCATTTAAGCCTTTGTCGAGCTGGGATTTTCTTGCCACAACTAAAGATTTTCATGTTGAAACTCATTTGTTGAAGCAAACTCCTCTCCTCACTCCTGTAAAATTTTCTAACAACTCCTTTCGCTAGCGAGACAGTTAATCAGGCCGTGGATGTCACTCCCTTACCATCTTTCTTTCTAGTTTTAAACACAAAACAAAAGATTGGGAAATTATGAGATGAGTTAATGCCACATGTTGTGCAAATGGAAAAGATGTTGTTGTCAATTATGATTCAATGTCTTGAAAAATTCTAGGACTAAAGGTCTAGCTTATTACATAATGCTTGCTTCCATACGTGGACGAGGATAAGACTAAAGGTCCATCTTTTTACATAATTCTTGCTTCCAGACGTGGATGAGGACAATCAAGATTAACACACACAGGAGGAAGGATCTCCATTAGGGTATAATCAACCAAACCAATTTCATTAGCCTAACATGAGTAAGCTAGTCAAGTAATGAAGGAGTAATTTCGGTATTATTATTTGAATTGGAAACTTTGGTAATAAAGCCTCAGGAGTAATTTCACTATTATTATTTGAATTGGAAACTTTGGTAATAAAGTTTTAGGAGTCATTGGAAATGTAAGGAAGGATTGGATAAGTAGAACCTTGGTATAGGAATAGATGAATTTTCCTTGCTATAAAGGGGCAACACGCAAACATGTTTAATCAAACATATTCCATATGCACCTAGTGGAAAATGACTTCCATGGATTTCTCGTCTATTCTTTTCCAGAATTACAGACTGTTAAAAATTAGAAAATTGATTACACCTCAAGATCATCATGCATGACTTGAGAACTAGACCTACTTGAAATAGCATGATTGAAAGTCTAAAAGAACAACATGCATCTCAAATGCAGAACTACAACTGCTAAAGAAAACCATACAAAATTTTATAAAAGATCAAATACCAAGGCCCAACATGAGTTACGTTATACTACCAAGAAAAACATGTAGCTACAACTGCGTTATAATAGTGATACCAAATGAAAGATCATAACAACTACTACATATGCAGATACAACTACCTTAAAATAATGACTGTATATCCTTCTATGCCTCATCTATATTTACACACAAAATAAGTTGGTTAATTGTCCCTTCAGGTTGAAAGAGCTATGACAGTGGCGCCCCTTCGAATATGAGCAAGCCTCGATGGTTAGGCGGTGTGTTGTGAGGTGGTGATGGTGAGTTGGTAAATGAGATTAACTATCTCCAATACTCCGCCTTAATTACGATGGATAACTTAAACCTTGACACAACCTAAACATGTCTATTGGTCGAAGTCTCAGCTAGATTACAATGACTCAAAAACTATGACTTGACATCAACTCTGTATCTAGATTTCTTTTTTATTTTCTTCCAGATCCTGTATCCTCTAAACTATTTCATATTTTCCTTTCTGTTGTATGCCCCAAATTTCAGTTTCTTGATTTGATGTTGCAACTCTTACAAAGCGTAGAAAATCATTTCAGGGTGTCCATGGATGTCCTTTACTTCTTCAAAAATTTGCTCACATGTGGACTGCTGCAACATGTCATCTGCTATAGTTTTCTCTTCATCATCAGTCTTATGATTATCAATTTTCTGGAACATAATTTCATAGCATAATTTCATCTCTTCAGGACTCCAATACGTGAAAATTTCATTGACATTTTCATTTTCAACATTGTCTATGTTGTCTTCAACATTCATTTTTGCAACTTCAATGAAACTTCAACAATAGATGGTGTTTGAAGCCATGTTATCTAGGGGGATGATCTGAAATCACCCCTAGGTGACCTCAGGAAATTAATGAAGGTATTACAGACTCATGTGCTGGTGTATGTGTCTATGTTATCGTAGGCAACAGATCGATAAGATTGCAAAATAAACAGACACTTGAAACAGTAAGATATCACAGTAAGAAAAACATAAACACAATAAAATTTAATAAGGAGTTCACCCAATCCTCCTGGGCTACATCTCCTGGTCCAACTTTTAGTGGTGGCCTTTTTATTATGTTTTTAAAGCAGAGTCTTAGAATAAGGAGCTCAATTTGAGTCTCACTTCAAAGAGGATGATCAATAGGATGGCACTTGGAATTCCCAAATCCTTAGATTTCACAGACTCCCCTTACTGAATTTCAACCTCAATTGGTCTCTGTCTGCTCAATGCTGCCCTTACTTTGATGGTCAGCTCAGCTTCTCTATTCTCTACAATTCTGCCTTTCTTTCTGTGTCTCTCGGCCTTCGGCTTCTTCACTGCTTCTCTGCCTCACTCTCTCTCTCTCTCTCTCTCTCTCTCTCTCTCTCTTGTCTCTATCAGCTTGTGGCTTTAAAGTCAGTTCATTCCCCGACTATTCGTTTAGGATTCCTGGCTCTCTGGATCACTTGCCTCTGTCTGTTGGGACTTCTCTGCCCTGCATCATCATTGCTGCGTAACGTTTCGTAGAGAGGTGGCCACCTGTCTTCTTGCGAAATGAGTGTCAGTTCTTCCTGAATGATCGTTTCTTCCATTATTTCCCAGATGCCTGCGAAACAGATCCTTCTATTGACTCATTAGTTAATCGGACTTCAAATCTTTATCCGTCGTAGCTTATTTCTCCCTCGGGTACGGTGATCCATCGGGTTGAACCTCCATCGTTTGATCTGGAGCCCCCAGATCCTACGGTCTTCGCTTATATCACACGGTTGAGTTGCTTGACCGTTAGTCTGCGATGTAAGCGGTTTTTCTCTCTCCCCGCTGGACACGTGTCACTCGATGTATGGAATCGCTGGGTATTTGGACAAACCCACTTACCGCCCAAAATGCCTTTGATATTTCATCAGTTTTGAGCGCGAGACCCTCTTGTCGGTTTTAGCACTTTTCCCATGGTTTTCTGGTTTTCCCTTGTGACCGAGCGCTTGGGGCTTTTCCTTCTAGAGGGGTTTTTCCCAAAGATACATGATTAGCGCCATTCGTTTCTGGGTTTGAGCTTCCCAACTGCCATTTTTGCACCATGCACAGTCCCCATGGGTCAACGATTAGCGCGCTTTGACCGAAGGTCCTCGTTGCTCCATGCTGGTTGCAAATTACCAGTATTCAGAGGTTATTTCTGATTGCTAGAAGATTTCTTGAACTCTGTCATCCATTCTTAACAATCATGGAATTATTTGAGGATCCAATTCGGATCACGACCTTCCCACTAAAAAGGCTTTTGGACCACTAAAAGTTGGTTTTCAAGCATCGACTAAGTGAGGATACAACTTTCTCACGTATCCAATCTCTATCCATTTTGCACTACTTGGCTTTGAACCCCTGTGCCAAATTATAAGGTACTCAACATCTCCCATGCGCGTCGTTCTCACCTTCCTGTCCAAAACTGTGTCTTCCTACAATTCATTAAGATATTCAGGTAGTTGGTCATCAATAGAAGGCAATTGGCTCTCTTCTTCAAGATCTTCAATTAACGAAAGTTCAAATAGTCTCATGTTGTTTGCATTCACAATTGAGTAGATGTGCATATATGCTGGCAAATCAAGGCGAAAAGCATTCTCACCAATTTTCTCAAGGATCCTGAAAGGTCCATACCTTATTGGTTTCAGCCTTTTACCTTCACCAAGCATCATGTCCTTGCTGATATACAACCAGACTTTATCACCAACTTGGAAACTATGCTCCATCCGATTCTTATCATGCCTTGCCTTGTATTTGGCTTGGCTCTTTTCCAGCTGTTCCTGTACTACCTGATGGATCTCTTGGATGTTTTCAATAAACCTAGTTGCCTTGTTCACATCATTGTGTCCCTCAACTGTTGTGTCTTTACCAAAGACAAAATCCAAGGGAGACCTTGGTGTGAAACAAAAACAGGTCTCAAAAGGAGATCTCTGTGTGGAAGAATGTTTGGCTTGGTTGTAAGCATGGTTCACATAACACAAATGTTCATCCCAAAGCTTAGGATGCTTGCTACAATATCCCCTGAGTAACTGGATCACTACCCTGTTGACTACTTCTGTCTGGCCATCGATTTGTGGATGGAAAGCTATGCTTTTCTTCAGTTTGGTGTCCATCAGTTTCCACAGATTTGACCAAAACTTTCCCACAAATCTGGTGTCTTGATCAGATATAATGGAAGTGGGTAATCTAAAATGAACCCATATATGCTAAAAGAATAGTTTTGCAGTTTTTTCAGCTATAATATGTTTATTACAAGGTATCAAAATACACATTTTGCTAAACCTATCCACAACAACATACAGATAATCATGACCTTTCCTAGATTTAGGCAGTCCTCCAACAAAGTCCATGGAAACAATTTCCCAAGGATGAGAAAGAACTGGTAATGGAGTGTACAAGCCTAGTTTTCTATTGTTGGGCTCGCTTTTAGCACACATAGTACACCCTCTTACATATCTAGAAACTGTCTTGTTCATTTTTGGGCAATAACAAAATATTTGCAGCTATGCCACTGTTTTACTTACCCCAAAGTGACCTGATATTAGAGAAGTGTGTGCTTCTCGAATTATATTTACTCTTTTAGTTTGTGGAATGCATGGCTTCCCACAATGATATAGGAGTTAGTCCTTAATATGATAATCCAATTCTTCTACTCGTTTTCCTTGACTTAAAGTTGCATATACATCTTTAAAGTCTATATCTTGAGCATATTGTTCAATGTAGCTCTCATGTAACACAGAATTATGCTTAAGTATAGTAGATGCATTTATAATGGGTCTAGATAACATATCTACAACTTTATTGTGTATGCCCTTTTTATATCTGATGACTAAATGAAACTATTGTAGAAAACCCATCCATCTATAATTTCTTGATTGTTGCAACTTAGTTTTGGAGTCTAGATATTGAATTGGTTGATGATCAATATGTATAACTGTTTCTTTGCAAATTAAGTAATGTTTCCACTTTTTCACACTCTGTACTAATGCATACAATTCTTTATCATATGTGGGATAGTTAACTGCTGCAGAATTAACTGTCTTAGAATGATAACATATGGGTTTATCGTGTTGTATCAACACTACTCCCATGGCATAGTCACTGGCATCCTTTTGGATCTCAAACGATCTTTGAAGATTTGGCAGTGCTAGTACTAGTGTTGTACTAATCTTTTATTTCAAGGTGTCGAAGGCTTTTTGTTGTTTGCCTCCCCACCGAAACACCTTGTTCAATCATGTTAAAGCATGTAAGGGACCTGCAATTAAGGAAAAGTTAGAAATGAACTTTCTCCAATATTGTGTTGCTCCTAAGAAGCTCCTAACTTCCGTAGCAGATTTGGGTTTGGGCCAGTTTACAATGACTGCCACCTTAGAGGAATCTATCTTCAATTCACCACCCCTTACTATATGTCCCAAATAATTCAAAGATGTTTTGCCAAATTCACATTTTGAGAGTTTAACATAAAGTTTTTCTCTT
>APFE030228293.1:96898-150019 GCA_000404065.3 Pinus taeda
CCAGGGAAGGAGCACTGGACAGCAGTGAAGCGGGTTTTCAGGTATTTGCGTGGCACTAGTGATTATGGTTTGTGCTACCAAGGAAGATCAGGATTGGACAGAGTGTTGGATATCCGTGTCTTTGTTGATGCAGACTAGGCTAGAGATCTGGATCAGAGAAGATATAAAAGTGGGTATGTGTTTAACCTATTTGGAGGTGCAGTCAGTTGGATGAGTAAGAAACAATCTGTAGTGGCACTATCAACTACAGAGGCAGAATACATGGCAGCCACTCATGCAAGCAAGGAAGCAGTTTGGTTGCAGAGATTGTGTTCAAGTATGGGGTTAGTACAGGGAGCTATAAGGATAGACTATGACAGCCAAAGTGCAATTTTCTTGGCAAAGAACCCTGCATATCATTCAAAGACAAAGCACATTGATGTTTAATATCACTTTGTGAGGGATATGATAGAAGACAGAAAGGTGTTGCTAGTAAAGGTGGACACTTTGAAGAATACTACAGATGCATTGACAAAATCTGTGAGCTTTGAGAGGTTCTCTTGGTGTATAGAAACAATGGGTGTTGCAGGCTGGATAAATGACTAAGCTCCCTTGTGGCCCCCTTTGGAAAGAAAGCAACAAGTGGGAGAATGTTGTGTTGTGTTATTTTCCTTCCACGACTAGCCCACGTAGGGGTTAGAGGGGGGGCGGAGCCCCCCCTTCATTGTGCCGATTGCGTAGCAAGGGGGTCACAGGGGGTTTGAGGGGTGCAAGTAACCCCACTTTATGGTGTCCGGGGCAGTGCCCCAAAAAATTTTGGTTTTGGACCCTATGTTAGGTTGGGTGGACCTACCTATGGTTTTGTGCATGATTTTCGCACATGGTATTGGACGTGATGGTTTTCGGTCCATGGTATTGGATGCTTCGGAATGTATAAATATGTGTTGTAACATTGAAATGATCATAATGAAAAATCAAGCTGGTAGTCCCGGTTTTTGGATCTAGGGGAAAATCTCTGTGTATATGTGTTTTATGTGTTATGCTCTCGCATTGTTTATTTTCTGTGTTTTAGAATTCGTATGTTGGTAATTTATGTAAGGGGTTAAAACATACAGAAATATTTGCAAAACTCTTTGATAATAACCAAACTCCCTCCCAATGATAGCCACTTATTCTACCATTGAAACCTCTTACACTCAAATTTTCTTATCATCCACTCCCAGTCCCTTATTTCATATTTATTAGGTTCAAACAGAACCCCAGATATTTGAATCCTCCCTCCATAGGAATCATGTCCACCTCATAGATTTGAGGTATCTCCTTAATCATCTCCTCCTCCTTGTTTGCTAAGATAAGTGCATAATTACCTATGTTCATAAAGAGACCTGAAGCTTCTCTAAAACTATTAAGAATATGATGGAAGGCTTTCCACTCTGAAATAGATACTTTCCTAATGAAAATCACATCATCTACAAACATAGTGTGTGATATACTAATATTCTTGGTGATCATACACCCAATTATACTTCCCTTTAATCATGCTTCATTTAGTCCTATGTTCAAACCGTCAATGAACGAAATAAATAGTAAAGGTGACAGAGCACATCCCTCTCTCATACCTATTGATGCCTTGAAAAAACATGTTTGGATCCCATTAATGATGACGATGTAGTTCATGAAATAAATACAAGCCATAATCCATCCAACAACAATGGCTCCAAAACATGATGATCTTGCTCTTGGTGGATGATCATGGCCTCCCTTCAGGAACCCTTACTTAACCCTCTAACTCGACCTACTTTAGGACTACATCTCTCTTGGCCTCCTTGATCAAATGAGCTCTTATCACTTGATGTTCTTGCCTTCATCCTAAAGCCTCCTTAAATAGTTTTTCCTAGCCCTCTTAGGAACCCTCTAGAATTTACGGGTTTTATCCACTTAGACCTTAGGAAATATTAATTTTCCTTTTTAGTTTTCTTTTAGATTTTAAACCCCATCTTAGGTCTGAAACCCCTTTGTTTGGCTTCTTTTCCTACAAAGAATTTTGTGACCAAACTCACATAAACCCATCTCACAAATATTTTGGAGTACCTCCCAACCTACATAATTGAACAACATAGTCTAGTTGTAGTAACTATAACTTGGTCAAGCTCTTGTACTCAAGCAAGGACTTGGTTGTGTTCCTAAGTTGCAAATTAAGTAAGCGTAGTTGTGAGGGCATGATAGCTAGGGAGGCTCAGAGCATGCCAAAGAATTAAAAGGCATGCTAACAGGTGTCAGACAATGTAGATGCATGTTGATGAGTGTCAATGAGTGTCAGGGCATCACAAGGGAGAAATGGGTCAAAATGCATGGAAAGAAACAAATAAGAGTGTGTAACAGGGAGTGTCAATGAATTCAAGTGTGGCAAGAATGAAGTGTGTTAGGAGAAGCTCAAAATAGGATTTACAGGAGGCAAGCCTACTATTGCGATAAGGGGCTCAACATAGTAGTTTTACACAAAGGGATACTTTGTGCTGGGAACAACATTGTTTTTCCTTTAGCTATTATTTTTATATGAGATGTGGCACACTTTGGCTGAATTCTCGTGTTTTAAACTATTCTAGCTAATTACATATTGCACATTGTTGTGTAATGGTTTTCGGCACTCAACTTGTGTCGACTTATATATTGTGTGCCATATGCATCTTGTGGTTCTTGCAAACTCTCAGTTAATGCTCTACCATTTATATGAACTAAAAATACATGTGAAATATTGTTTGTGTAAGTTATGTTGCTAAGTTGTTTTATGGCCATGGCTAGATGTGATCCTTGTCTTGGTAATTAGTTAAGTGGGACAAATTGAGATTGGAAATGAGTGCCTTAAGATGAGTTATAGGCAGTTCTTAGGTGAACAAGGCAAAATCTACTTTTAGTAGGTGCAATTGGTCAAGTTGTTGTGGTTGAAGCAGACAAATGTCACATTAACTGTAGTAGCCAAGGACTTGATTCGGTTCCCAACTCATGAAAAACATAAGGCTAGATGTGACGGCATGAGTGCCAAGGTGTGCTAGGAAATGCTAACATGTGCTAGATACTGTGAAGGAATGTCAAACATGCTAATATGTGCCAAGTATTAAGGCATTCAAAGATGTGCAAGGGTGTGACAATGCGTGCTAGGGAGTTGTAAATGTGACAAATGGGAGAAAAAAGTTAAACTACAAGGAAATGAACACATAAGAGGGTTAATAAGTCATGAATTTACCTTTTCCAAGAGGGGCATGCTAAGCACAACAAAAATAGGTGCCAATAGGTGCCAAGTGCCAAGCATTAGTGCATTCTAAGTGTCAAATATTCCTCTGTTGCTTGTCATCTAAATTCCAATAATTGATCTCAAATAAATTTAACATTAAACCATGTCAAATGATATGAAGGCATCTCAACGCATTCCAGAAATTCTAACACTCTCCAAGTGCCAACACATGCCAAGTTCCATTATGTGTCAGGGAGTTTTATGCATGTTATGAAGTGGCAATTCATGTCGAAGCAGGCTAATATCTTCTAGATGGTACTAATGCATGTTGAGGAGTGTTGGGGAGTATTAGGACAATACAAGGGAGAACTAGGTCAAAATTCATGGAAGTGAATGAATTGAGGGTGTGACAGGGAGTGTCAATGAGTGTTAGCTTTCATCCCAAGGAGGAAGTGACAAAGTATGCTAAGCACTGGTAAGGTATGCTATGGAATATCAAGGCATGTCAAGAAGTGCAAGAGTGTGCTAGGGAGTTTGAGGGCGTGCTAACATGTGCCAAGATATTCCAAGACATGACAGGTACTAAGGTATGCTAGGATGTGCAGGGCACCAAGGTATGTCAATATGTATCAAGGAGTGTCAAGGCAATAAAAGTAAGAGACAAGCTAAAATGAAAGTAAATGAACACATAAGAGGGTTAATAAGTCAGGAATTTATCTTTTTCAAAAGGGGCATGCTAGGCACATTAATAACAGGTTCCAATACATGCCAAGTGCCAATGTGTGGCAAGTGTTAATGTATGTCAATGCATGTCAAGGTGTTCCAAGGCATGCTAGGGACTACAAGGGACGCAAACACATGCTAGTATAGTGTTATGTTGTTTTAGGGCGTGAAAACATGTGCTTGGGTGTCTCAGTCATGGCAAGATGTTCCAAGACATGCGAGCTGCCAAGAAATGTTAGTGTGTGCCAATGTAGAAATTCTCGCTGTAGATTAACAGATTATGCAATATACTAAAACACAATACAAGATATACTTCTACAACACTTTTTGGAAGCTTAATTGAATTGAGCAAGATCAATTAGAACACATATAACTGAGAATGAGAAATCAATCACACATAACACAGAAGAAATAACCTAGGGAAAGCCTCAGCCTAAAACCCCAATCTCTGTATTATCATACAAGTGGAAAATAGTCATGAAATTTCACAAAGCCTTAGCTTAGAAGCCAACCAACTCTCAGTATAATCCCTCTGCTACTCATAGGCAGTCAAAGGCCTCTCACAAACCTTCTCCTCTGCCCTCCAAGCCTCTTATTTCCTTGCACAGTTTTTCTTGGGGTCCAGTGCTTCCACACATGTGAATTCCCACCTCACACTACTCACTTGGCCTAGTAGTAACTGCGCAATCCTTAAGGAGATAATTCCTTCTGCATGGATGAGTTTCCTATATAGGAAAATTCCTCCAACTAATAGTACACTATCCCTTCGTTTAATCTCTACTGGGTCTTTTTCTGAACTAACATGCATGAGTTATTTATGAGAGAATATTCAGTTATCTGAAGTACACTAATTGCATGCATGCATTAACTAACTGAACTCACAATTAGTTCCACAAACTGTTTCAAACTAATTTAACTGGACTTAACATAGTTAACTGAGCTAACTAATTACAACTCATCCTTATCTCCTTAATTAAGGGATAACTTCCTCAATCAAAGGGATAACTGTTGCATGTCTTCACAAAGACTTCATGTTTGAATTTCTCCAACTAATTGACTCAAGATGAATTAATTAATTATTTTTCAAACAACTAGAGAGACTAAATTTGAATTTTAATTCAAGGACTAATTAAAATTGGAATTTATCCCGAAATGCTATTTATAGCATTTTTATTTTATCATTCCTTGTTGCTATTTCAAACACTGGTACCTAAGATTCTATTTATATCATTTCTATTTTTAGCATTTCTTATTGCTATTTTCAACACTCCCTCTCAACAAGAAAGGCATTCAACTCGAATCCGATCCTGAACCTTTGGAATGTTCTGAATGCAACACTTCTCCATATTGTTGTTGCTCCAGCAACTCTAGAAACAAAAAAATATCCGACCTGGATCTGAATGTTGCTTCTGTCATCAAAATCTCTGACTGTTATTGCCTCTGTTGATCCAGGTGGATATTGGTGGCCACCTGCCAAGTCCACCTGGACCCCCACCTCAACATTTTCAGTTTCCTTATTTATAGCATAGTTTACTATTTTTAGCAGTTTTTCGGGTCCTGAACTTCCGGAGCCGTTTTGAGGCCCTAAACGACGTTTTTTGGGAAATATTGCTCTGTGATTTTTTAGTTAAAAAATCATCTTTCCCGTCGTAGTCCTCGGAGAGATCTTTCCAACGGGCTATCATGCGCGTCAAAGGGAGATCGTATGCCAAAGTTACGACCCCGGGAAGTTGATGTACCAATTTACCCAAACGGGGCCCATAGTTTGGCGTTTCATCTTCTAGGGTTAGGTTTTGGAATGTTTTCCATTGTTTCTCAACAATAAATAGGCCTTCGAGCCTCATTGTAACACAGTTCAGATGCATGTAGCCACACATCTCTTCTCAGAATAAGCTACCATTGCCCTAGCTGGTTTACTTCTATTTCCGGTTGTAAGCATATTTCAGTATTTTCCATTAATGAAATGAAGTATTATTTCCGCTGCATCTTTGTGTATATGGTTATCTCTGTATTTTATTGCGTTCTTGTTTAAATCTGGATCAGTGGTATCAGAGCGGTCTGCTTTTTCTCTGTTTTTCTTTGCATGTCCCCAACGAGGTCAGGATATAGGGAGTTAGGGCTTGAACTGGTCGAACCTTTGCAAGACCAGCCTCGCAAATCCCAACGGCCTCCCATGGCGGATGAGAAGAAAGACGATGGGGCAGGAGATCCTATCAAAATATTGCTTGAAGAAGCCCTCGAGCGACAAAGGAATGCGATGATGGACAACTTTGCCCAGATCCTTCAGCGGCTACCCAAGAGTGACGCATCGGCTTCCAGCAGCTACTCTAGAAATGCCACGCCCTTTAAGGTACAAGTTAATTTTGAAATCCCCATATTCGAGGGTCAGATAGACGCAGATGCCGTAGATAAATGGTTAAATCTGCTAGAGGGTTATTTTTTCTGTTCATGAATTTTCGAGTCAGGAAAAGATTGTTTTCGCTCTTCTCAAAGCAACCCCCCACATCAAGGACTGGTGGGAAACCTACTGTGAGCAGAAGGATGAAAATACCGGCTCACTATTTTTCAGCCGCACCCCACTTTGGATTCATTCCGAGATGCCATCAAGGAGCAGTACTACCATGTCAAAAGCTATGAGGAAAAATACATCAAATGGACCACACTGTGGCAGGGACGAGACCAAGATGTGCTGGAGTTCACAAACATTTTTCATACCCTTCGCACACAGTTGGGTATCAAAGATTCTGAGCTGCATTTGGTGCTCAAATACCGCGGTTGCCTACATAGATACATCCAGGAAGAGATGGAGTTCTTGAACATCTCCTCACTCAGCACAGCATACCGATACGCTGTCAAAATCGAGCAAAAGTTCAAATAGAAGAAGCGAGACTTTGGATCTGCAAATCCGAAGCCCAAAGGACAAAGCCAAGGTGGGGTGACCCAAGACAACCTATCGAAGCCACAAGAAAAGAACAACACCACAAAGCCGAAGGACACAGGAAAGTGGTGTGAGTTCCACAAGAGTCCCACTCATAACACAAGTGAGTGTCAGACCAAGCAGTCACTAGTGGCCAAGTTGAAGGCTTCCGAATCAGATGCATGTTCTGACCCTGAGCCAGAACCCGACAAGGGGAATGGCAAAGGGAAGCAGATCATTGACGCAGAGCCCAACGCCACTATTGGCACTGCCAAGATCTAGAAGAATGAGCCTGAAGACCTAGAGGAGGGCGAGCACCTTTTCCACTCACAAATGTGGGTGAAGGGTTCACCGCTACAATTCATTGTTGATAGTGGGAGCCAGAAGAACCTCATTTCAACAGAGGTCATGAAGCGGTTGGGCCTACTGACTACACCACACCCGCAGCCATACAATATCGGGTGGCTTCATGAAGGACAAGATCTCAAAGTTTGCTAGAAGTGTCACATTCCCTATAGCATCAAGCCCTTCACAAATGAGGTATTGTGTGATGTTACACCTCTGGATATTTGTGATGTACTATTAGGCCAACCAGACTTGTGGAAGCGACATGTTGTGTATGAGTCAAGGCCTCACATTGTCATTATTTATTTGGATAATTCATTATAGAGGATACCAGAGGTAGCCCCACCTACCGCCACCTCTTTGATCTTTGCTAAGAAAGCAAGAAAGCTCATCTCCCAGACTAGGAAATTTATTTCCTGCTTGGTTTTCTCCCAAAGCAAGGGGAAGATCGTTGCTACATCCATGACCCCCACAAAGGGTTCCTCCACGTAGCAGCAAAAACAAAGGGATACGGTCATGACAGAAAATAGGAACAACTTCTCCTCACCCACAGGGTTACCACACAAGTTTCAGGTGGGCAACAAAGTTTGGTTACATCTGCAGAGAGAACACCTTACCAGAACCCATCAAAAACTCAGGCGATTCCAATATGGTCCTTACACTAGTACCAAGGCTACACGAAATAATGCTTTGAAGCACAACATTCCTCCATGCCTTCACTTACACCTAGTGTTCAATGTGGACTGTCGTCGACCATGCTTCCCACCATTTCTGGATACATCAGAGATTGCAGAACAACTCACCAGAAACCCAGCTCAGCAGAAGCTTCCTCAACTCAGGGAGGAACTCAACGTAATGGGGACCATTGCTTCCTAAGGGGGGAGGAATGATCCAGGTGGATATTGGTGGCCACCCGCTAATTCCACTTGGACCCCCACAACTGTCTCTTTTAGTTTTTCCAGTTTCCTTAATTATAGCACAATTTACTATTTTTAGCAGTTTTTCGGGTCCTAAACTTTTGGAGCCGTTTTGAGGCCCTAAATGACGTTTTTTGGGAAATCTACCGTGAGCAATTTTTCTGTCAAAAAATTGTCTTTTCCGTCGTAGTCGTCAGAGAGGTCTTTCCAATGGGCTATCATGCGCGTCAAATGGGGATAATACGACCAACTCACGACCCCGAGAAGTTGACGTACCAACTTACCCAAAAAAGGGGCCCACAATTTGGCGTTTCATCTTCTAGGGTTAGGTTTTGGAATGTGAAAGGTTTTCCATTATTTCTCAACAATAAATAGGCCTTTGAGCCTCATTGTAACACAATTCAGAGGCATGTAGCAACCACATCTCTTCTCAAAGATAAGCTACCATCGCCCTAGCTGGTTTATTTCCATTTCTGTTTGTAGGCATATTTCAGTATTTTATAGTAATAAAATGAAGTATTATTTCCTAACTAGATTGATTGCGTAGATGATATCACCTCCCCTTAGATACCTTAAGGTATTAGTTGCTTATGTCATATATTTGGTGTGTGACTGTTGATTATGTCATCTAGTTGATTTATTTAACATGGTATGAATGTTTGATGAATTGTATAATATGACTATGTGTTCAAATGATCTTGTTTTAAGATGATTGTAACAAAATATATTTGTTGAGACATTCGATATATACTTGAGTATAGTAGGTGATAGTTGTAGTGTTGTGACTGATGACTATGAGTTGACTGTGGATTAGGACATGATTGTTAATCTTGGTAACGATTGATTTCAAATTAATAGATATAATTGTCTTGATATTTCGAACATGTGGTTGACATGTGTGAGTAGTTTTAGGTTAACATTCTTGGTATTAGCTTGACATGGTAATAGTTTAAGCGTCTATATAACTAATAGTTGTGTGGTGTGATAGCATATAGTGAGCCTCGATTCTAGCAAGGTAAAAAGATAAAGAAAGGAATTGGGAAAGAATTCATTTGGTTATGTTTGGAAACCCTAATTTTGAACGAATGAGTGCTTTGTAGACAAGAAGGCTTCCTAACCTTGATTTTTTCTAAAATTTTGTGAATATGTGCTATATTCATGAACATGTGCTTGATAGGTATATTATCTAGTCTTTAGCTATAGGTGGATCTATTAAAGAATTGGAGTCCCTTGATAGATGGCGTGGATGTGTTTAGTTGCAATAAGTGTGCTTGGCACAATTAAATGAGCTAAATAACTTATTATTATTCTTAATTATACATTGATAGTTATGTTTTTATGGCATCATGATGTACGGAGTTGCATGGCAAGATAGGTTGCCATGAAATCTTGAAGATGGCTCAGGTTGAGCTTTCCTTGGGAACCATGGGGATTGATTCATGGTGTCAATCTTGGGCTTTTGATATTTTGAGCTTGATTTGAAGTTTTTTTTATGTCTGTTGCAAGGCCTTGCCACTTTGTTGTAGTGTCATATCGTTATGGGATTTCATGGTCTTCTTGGTTTTTCCTTGTCTTCTCTTTTATTTCTTTGAGTCTTGGGAATTGGTTGGGAAAGAGGAAATTTGATGGAGATCGGGGAGAGTTGTGTGGTACCCAAAAGGATTTAGATGAAGCTCGTTGCATGAGTAAGTGCAACGGAAGGTAAGGCTATGACAGTCAGTTGGATTGGCTAGGTGCATTGTGGTAAATGGACGGTAGTAGTATAGTCATGAGAAAGGTAACAAGAAAAGGTAAAGTAAATGGATTTGAGGCATCATATGCCTTGGCTATGTTGGGGATTGTTGTTCTCAATGTTGTGCATGTGTTGAAAGAGTAAAGGAATTTCTCTTAACCTAGAACTTATGTTTTCTGGTAATTATGTTATGATCATGATTATGTTGATGTTTATATATGTATACATGAATGTATGTCCTTGTATGACAAGGTGACGATTGTTTTATGCTAACAATTATATATTTATGTATATATATATCTATGTCACTGTCTGATAGGGATTGTCAGGGATCACTCTTGTGAAAGAATAATTGCTTACGCAACTGAATGGCATGAAGAGTGTCACGCGGAATGAGTCGATCTTGCGAACAAGATAGACCTTCCTAGAATCTAAAGAAGACCTAATGACAAGCAAACCATCCAGACACTATCTTTCTCTAAATGTGCTTTTATGAATAATGGCAAACAAGTGTGTTTAAGGCCTACCTTATGTCCAACGCCAGTTTGGGGATGCCTTCTCTTCTTTGATCCAAATGAGTTCCTTTATCACAAACCTGCAAACACAAGCAAGGCAAACAATTAAATAGCACCTGAAAAACCAATTCTATAAAACATATTTAACATGAAAGTCAAGGAGTCCATGAAACAAATAACATGAGATGCTTGTTGAGAAAAATGAGCCTGATTGTATTAATTCAAAAGAAGAAGAACTTTACAACCTTTGCCTTGACGCTGTACAAGCTCCTCCCAGGGTCCAACAAGAAGTCTCCTCTACTTTGACAAGCTTCACTCACTCCCCAATGAAGCCAAAAAGGTATGTGATCTCTCCTCTTAAGCTCAAATAGGAAGTCTTGATTTCACCAGCATGTACCCTAAAAAATGTTTAGCTTCTAACCTCCCTAGCCACTAACCCAATGCATCAATTTATAGTGCAATGGAGGGAAGTTAATAGGTCCTCCTTCAAAGGGATAGAATCCTCCTTCAAAGGGATAGCTCCTCCTAACAAGGGATTAGCTCCTTCTCTTTTGGGATGCATGAACCACTTTGGAGCGAACAATCCACGTCAAAATTCCTTCTAGAATCATATAGAATTAACCCAAAGTGAGTTTTTTAAGATAAAAATTGCGCCTTTTGAATTTCACAAGGGTACGCACCCTCTCCTTTACATACAAAGTGTATAAGTACGCAGGTACTCTGAATAAAAGTTGTGGGCCCGCAGGCAAAAGTGAGAGAAAGTGTAGAACCAGAGTTACATTGCTTTTTATGTCTTTCTCTCATTTCCAAAGCTTGCTTTGAAGAGCTGAGGTCTGAGACTTGCTTAGGAGGCTGGTATAGGTAGTGATATACGCATACTGACTGCAAATAATCAAGGTGACAATATTTTTGTGTAACAGATTGCCCCCTAAAGTGAGAAGTCTGTAGTAGATGAGGATTTCATTTATCATTTAGGAAGAGTGAAGTACTTTATCATTTCGAGGATCATCTCGCGGAGAGCTCGGTTGGAACCTGTAAAAACATTCAATGAAAAATATATATATGAGATCATATCATCGCTGAGGTAGGCTTTCCCATACTTAGATAGAAACTTACTAAGAGACTGAAAACTGACTAGAAAACTAACTACTGCTCTGATATAGGAATGATCTTGTAGCACATCATAAGTATAGACACATGTGGACACAGTATGGACGCAACCATCTGTTTATGAATAGTCCATAGTATATTGAATACAAAATTCCTCGCAGCCTGGATGGTGGAAACTAGATCTAGGGTCTTCATTTCTACTTCCCGAAACAGTACGATTCTATCCATGTGAATGAATGTGTCGAAGTCGAACATGGTAGAAACCGCTTGATTACCAGTCAATGATGTAAACTGTTAACAAGCATGAGAGAAACCACCAATAATGACAACGGCTCTCAAAGTACTTAGTACAATCCATGAGATGTGATAAGATATGTTGATGTCAAACATGTCATGGAATCCTTTGATCGAAAGTCGATGATGTAAACTGTCATCAAAGGCAAGAAACCTGCCATTGAGGCATGCAAATCTCAAGGTACTAATGATTTCTAGATCATCTTTCTAGATAATGAGTTGAAGTCGATAGAAAGCGATCCGTCGTAGGCAGGCCCACAACACGAAATCATAGATCAAGCTGAAGAAATTTAGTTGCAATGACTGACTCAGGGATGGTCAAGATGGATGACAGACATTTTTCAGATGAATGACTTATTTGTACTGACCTCTTGAACACATAACGACATGACAGATGGTTTGGTGACAATTGACCCAAAGTTAATACCCAGAAACCGACTAAAGACTTTCAATTTGGTTTGATCAACTTATTAGGTAAAGGATTTCCCAACCCAGGTGAATGAGAGTGTCGTGTTCAAGAGTGGTTATAAAGTATGACAAACAGACTTACTTTTCTCTCTTTCCCCCACCATTTCTGGCAAGTACCTCTTTATTTTTTACAAGCTTGAGGATGATAACATATGCTTGATTATAAGCTCACCCTTCGGGCGAGTCTAACTTAGTTTAAATTCGAACCCTAAGAAGGAGTGCTCTATTCCTGTTTGTAATTGAACAGGTCCTTTACTGTCGAAATTTAACGAGTCCAGTATAGGAGAAACTCGACGCTTTTCATTTTTATAGAGTCTGAAAAAACTTAAGAAGACTCCAGGGTTGACTTTTTCGTAAATTTGTGTCTCCCAAGCCCGAAAAAGGATAAAATAATACTTGAGAGAACCGCTTGATCTTTTACGACCAAGGAGTACTTTTCATCATTAGTGTCTTTGATCTGAAAAAGTAAAAAAGTGATCAAGGACACGTTGTTTTATAACCAATATCGAATTTGAAACAACAAAAATCCGGCAATCTTTTTATATTTTTACGGTCAGAAAAGAGTTGTAAATGGACCGTATTTTAATTCCGTTTTAACGAGCTTAAGATAAAAACTCGGCAATCTTTTCATGTTTTAGGAGTCAGAAAAGAGTTTAAAGGTGACTCTAGCTGAAAATGATAGATTTCGCTTGAATAATCCGTTATCTTGCACAAAAACACAAAGATTACTCATACCTGTTTGAAAGGGATAAAAATGTCGAAAAAATAACTTTTCAAAGTGAAACATAAACAAATTTGCAATTTATTTACTCAAAAAACTTATAAAAAGGGCCTTTTACCATTCATTTTTATCATTTGTGATTTGGGTGAGAAAATAGTGCTTTTGCTCTGAAAACTTCCCGTGAAGATTGCGGAAAATCCAACTGTCGGAATCGAACGTCGTCTTCTCCAGGTAATCCACATCATCCTCCTCTTCATTTTTAACCGTTTCATTTTTCATTTTAGTCCTTCATTTCATTTTTTGGGAGGGTTTTTAGGCATAAAACCCGCGCTCGGGGTACGCAGGCTCACTACTGCGAACCTGCGGACCCCGACTTTTTCTCCATTGGGAAAAATCTCGGGGTTCGCACCTTCCGTGTACACAAAGTGCGGTCCCACACATTGTGTCTAACATGTAGGGTGTGGGCCCCACCACGATGGTTTTTAACCCAAAATTCCTCAAAAATGGACCAATGAAAAGTTTTTCTAGCTTTCTAATTTATCTTTATGCTTGATGTAGGTAGTACATCATGCTATATTGGTGTGAACGAGAGCACAAGGATGTGGATGCTACCGCATGGAATCATCAGCCTTCATTAGATGCTTTGAGGGCGTGCGGCTTGTACAAATATTGGGCCATTCCTGGCATGAGGGCTCAGGTGGATTTCATAAAGTGGATGGTTGACAGATGGAGCGTTCAGGACTAGTGTTTCTTTATTGGCGGCCAACAGCTCGAAATCGAGCCGGCGGATATATATTTCTTGACTGGTTTTCCTAAGAGAGGCATTGACTTGACCCTGTTCGGGACTAGGGCAGGTGGCCAGTCCGTCGATAGCCTCCGGTTAGAGTACTGCGACCACCAGACTAGAGACAAAGGGATAGACATAAAGACCATATCCCGTCCTGAGCTTATAGTGATTGCATTCGCTGTTACTAGACTTTGTGGAGTTGTCGCATTACATGTTGCCACCGGATCCCAGATGCGTATGGCAGTTGATTGCTCTCAGGGCACCATCTTCAACTGGTGCGATGCTGTGTTGGCCAATGTGAAGGGCCAATTGACCAGGGCCAAGAATGGACGACTTAAGAATTTTGGTTATGGGGCTTTAATCATGAGTTTTGGCCTGGAGAGGATTCTTATGCTTATCCCGCAGCACCTTACAGTTGGAGTTGGGATTCCTCGAGAGCCCAAACTGATGCAATGGGTCACAGTCATGGCCCGTCATCCTGATGAGGGGACCGAGGTCGTTCGGTTCAAACTTGAGTATTTCCAATAGTTGGAGAACCAGGTTTTTTTCTATTCAGGACTTCCCTTATGCTGGGGTTGATTTTCGTGGAGACCCAGACATGGATCTTCCTCCAGGAGAGCAGTGGGATGACTCAAGTCAAATAATTTTCAATATTTTCCTAATTTTATTTTTTTATTTTTATATCATCTTAAAACTGATAGTAATAATTTCAAAATGTAGATGTGGGCCCACAGCGACCAGCCGCTCTCCAACCTTTCGAGAGAAAAAAACCAGTTGCACCGGCTCCAGCCCCATAGGACGAATCAGCAGAGACTTTGGCCGAGTTGGAGAGCCATCTAGAGTGCCTGACAGGGGACACTCCTCAGACCAGCATAGACGACATCCCTCATCGACTTCAGCGCTATGTGATTGGAGTCCCCAGACCTTTTAGGAGGTTCCTTTGTAAGGTGGCTTGTGTAGTGGTTTCATATCGAGATCATCACCAGTGATGGGATGATCGCTTATTGTAGTCACACATGACATTTTTCTTTTTGTACCTATCATTTTTGCCGATCATAAGGTGTTTTTCAACCTATGATCGAGGACGATGTATTTTTTCACACACTCCTATATATATGATATCGTTATTACTAGCTTGTCTTGTTAAACATGTTATGGAATTTTTTAAAATTTACTTGTATGATTATTGCACATGTCTACTTAACATTTGAGAAGCAATTGCATCTGCTAATGTATTTAAAGATCTTGGAATATGCTGATATTCAATATACCCAAATTCACGTTCCAAGAGATGCACTCTCAAAAATAATCTTAATAAAACTGGATTTCTAATGGTGTATACTATATTAAGTTGTAATACAACGAGTTCAGAATCTAACCTCACTATCAAACTCCGAATCCCAAATGAAATGGATTCAGATAATAACTCAACCACTGCACTATACTCTGCAATATTGTTCCTTGTTTGACCGAGGCTTACCCCATGAATAGATACCAACTCGTCAGAGGGCGAATAAATAACCCAAGCTGCGGAAGAAATATTCCATGTACTACGACAAGCGCCATCAGCGAAACCAATATATGTTTCGAGAGGCGTCGACATCTACGACATCAAACATAAAACCAAGATAAGCAGGAATAACGACGGAAAACTCAATCTCTAAGCTAAGCACACTTTAATCTAAAACACACCAGCTAGAAGAAAAACTAACCTAACTAAAGAATCTCCACACTCGTTTTAAGAATAATACCTCTTTAGGTAAAGACCATTTATGGGTTTACCTAAAGAGACCCCGTCAAAGTCTACCAATTCATAGGCCCCTTTCGCTAGCTTTCGCTTGACAACAAAGGGACCATGCCACATAGGCACGAATTTTCCAGCGCCTAATTTATCATTTCCTTGATCATACAAAAGGATTAGATCTCCTTCCGAAAAATTTGGAGGGGTCACATTTCGATCATATTGAGCTTTAATACGTTTGGTATGAGATTCGATCGCTAATGCAGCATCGTGGTGATTCTCATCTAGCTGAGCTAAGTATAATAAATGTCTTTCCTCTTCGGAAGTAGGTGGAAGTAACTCAATGGCCATTCGAAATGATGGGATTTCGCACTCAATAGGTAACAGAGCTTCCAAACCATAAACTAGTTGGAAAGGAGTGAACCCTGTTGATGTTTTGACTGAGGTTCGATATGCCCACAGTGCTGAAAATAACATGTTATGCCAATTCGACCGATGAATCCCAATGATTTGTCAGATCATGATGACTAAAACTTTGTTGATGGCTTCAACCAGGCCATTAGCTTGTGGATAATAAGGAGTTGAACTGTCGTGACGCAAGCCAAGTTGGCCTGTAAGTTCATTCATCATAACGTTTCGAAAATGATGTCCATGATGAGTGATAATTGCTTGTGGAACACCAAACCTAGCAATTATATGATTGAATACGAAGATTGCAGTTGTTTTGCTGTCTGCCTCAAATGTAGGCATCGCCTCGGCCCACTTAGTAAAATAATATGCCGCAAGGATAATGTACGCATGACCCCCGGCCGAGTGAGGGTTACATGTAATAAAATCGATACCCCATTTGGCAAAAGGACCAACGAAAATTATAGGGTGAAGAGGAGCAGGTGGAGCGCGCATCTTTCGATCAAAAATTTGGCAATTGTGGCATTTTCAGACCGCAATAATACAATCTTTAAACATAGACGGCCTGAAATAGCCAGCGCGCAATATCTTTTGGGCAGTGGAATACCCAGACATATGACTGCCACACGGTCCAGAGTGACAGTCATTTAAGACCCTTTCAGCTTCCTCATGAGTCAAACCATGTCGAAAAATAGAATCCGCCCCACGGCGATAAAGAGTATCTCCAATAATTTTGAATTGTTGGGACTGGAATCAGATTTTTTGATGGTCGGATTGTGAATGTTTAGGCCGAAAGGATTGGGTTTGAAGATAAGTGATGATATCTCCATACCACGGATCTAAAGTGCTAATCAGAAACAAGGATTCGTCCACAATGGGCTCCTCCGCCACAGTTTCCGTATCAACACGCGGGAAGTCACACATTAGTTCCGAAAAACTAAAGATTTCTTTGACTTGGACTTTTCAAATTCCAAGTCGAACTCCTGCAAGATGAAAATCCATTTGGAGTACTTGCCCCCCAGCAATTGCTTGGTCAAAATATGGATCATAGGGTTGCAATCAAAAATGACCATAGTTTTGCATAGTAAAATGTAATGACGAAAACGTTGGACAGCTTGAACAGCTGCCAATGCCAATTTCTCCACATGTGAATATTTTAGCTCAGTTGGATTTAACATGCAACTAAGGTAATATATCACATGTTCCGTACCGAATTCATCTTCCTGAACTAACACCATTCCAATGGTGGAATAGCAAGCGGCGAGATACAAGAAGTAGTCCTGGTTGTAGTTGGGAGGATGCAACAGCGGTGCATGGGTCAACGCATGTTTTAATGCATCAAAAGATTTCTCAGCTATCTCGTCGCAAAAGAATGAAGTATTCTATTTCAACAACCGGGTAAAAACCTTGGTGATCTCGGCGTAGTTAGGGATAAATCGACGTAAAAAGTTTGTTTTCCCTTGCAAACTTTGGAGTTGGCGAAGACTCGAAGGAGGAGGCAATTTGATGATAGCTTCGACCTTCGAAGGATCGATGCGAATGCCGGCTTTCGAAACTACAAATCCCAACAATCGACCTGTTTCAATACAAAACACACACTTGTGGGGATTCAACCAAATTCGATAATGCCTACACCTCATAAAGATTGCTCGTAAATGGACGAGGTGATCAGCTCGATGTAATGAATGAGTAGGAAAGTCATCGAGATAGGGTTGCACAATATGTTTTATATCATGAAAAGCGTAAGACATGGCCCGTTGAAAAGTTGCGCCGACGTTCTTAAGGCCAAAAGGTAATTTGCAATAAGCAAATGTCTCCCACGGACAAATGAATGCCGTTTTTGGTTGATCGGCAGGCAGAATATTGATTTGATTGTATCCGGAAAAGCCATCCATAAAGGAGAAAATTTCACTGTTGGCACAATCATCAATAATTTGATCGATATAGGGAGTAGGGTAATTGTCCTTTGGACATGCTCGATTAATTTCCCTATAGTCGATACATATTCTTATTGTCCCTTGCTTTTTGTTCACGGGAACAATATTCAATACCCAATCCGTTAACGGGATCGGATAAATGAAACCTGCTTTCAATAATTTTTCAACTTCTGCTTTAATTGCAGCAGCTTTTCTTGGGTGAATCTGACGCAAACGTTGCCGAACGGGTTTAGCGTCTGGGTAGGTTTTATTTTCTTGAACAACGATTGCTGGGTCAATTCCTGGCATTTCCTCATAGGACCAGGCAAACACATCACAAAATTCTTGAAATAGGGCCTTATATGTTTGAATTTCATTTTCCGTACAAGAGGCACCTATATGAATGTTTTCAACAATTCCAGGCTTAACTAAAATGTCAACGAGAATAGTTTGAGAAATATTTCCCAAGTTTAACTCAGAATCAGGATGTTTCATTGGATTCTGAGCATCCTTAACATATTCAGTTGTAAAGATTGATGAAAAATCATTTTCGAAACGATCACTCTCAGGTAAAAACGAAGATCTGTGATGCAAATCTTCCCATGGTAACTCATCGACACATAGGATTTTACGAATTTGCTCATATGATTGAACAAGTTTGGAAAAAGTTATTAATTCTGAGTTTGATGGCGAAAGTGACTCTTCATGGAACTCATTCATTAAATCGATTTGGGTTGATGTTGGGTCGGAAAATGACTGCACAGTCTGATATGCAAGTTCATACTGACTCAAAGGCATAAAAGTACCAAATGAGTCTATCTCAGATTCAGAAGGTATGATCCAAGGATCATAATTAACAATGGTTCCTGATGAAATAATATGAATAGTTGCAGTAGAAGACGATTCGTTGATAGGAGGGAAAGGAAAAGTTCCCTGTAAACCGGAATCTTTAACTAACCCTACACCAAAAACCTTATAAGGGATCGTCACTTTACCAACATACTGAATGCTCTCAGCAGAGGCTGGGTCAGATGAGAAGTATGACAGCTGGTCTATAGTTATGATATTTCCATTATGAGGGAACTTTATAAGCCGAAATACTGACGAGACAACAGTTGTCATAGCATAAGACCAACTATGACCCAAGAGAAGGTTGTAATCTAGAGGGGCATCAACCACCTCCACATCTAGATTAACGGTTTTACCTTCAACCCCTATAGGTAGATCCTATAAAATGCCGAAAGGATGAAACCCACAACCATCAAAGGCCTTAAGAATCGTTGGGGATTGATTTAGTGAAGGAGAACCAAACGATCTCCAACACTGTATCGACATAATGCACATGGAAGCTCCCTCGTCAATCACAGCCCTATGAACAGGTCTGTTTTCTACTATCACTGGAATCTGGACAACCATTTGATGAGGTAAACGTGATGCACTATTTTCTAGATCGAAGATTATAAGGTTTGGGTCCTGAACATCAACAGCTCCTATAGCTGACAAAAGTAATTTGCGCTTTGCTAGACATGATTGCAGCACTTCCAAAGCCAACATTGCTGAGGGTGAAACAGCTAAATCCTCAACAATGTTGTAGTTCTGAGCCGCTCTCGCATGTGGATTGAAAGTAGACTTTCGAAGTACACCCTTTGTGGGCGGTTGATTACTAATTCTAGGTTAGGTTTCTCGATCTGTAGTGGATCGGAACCGGGAGTTGAGGTTGATGGATTTGAATGAGAAGATTCTGCTTCTTTACCATCAATAGGACTTTTACTGCCATAATCTTGCGATCGAGTCGCAATCCGTACATGGGACATCATCAATTTGGGTTCTTCACTGGCATTGGAGGATGAACCTATCATCTTACTATCTTGAGCTGGAAAAGGATCCTTCAAGGCAGCAGGAGTTTGGGAACCTTTGACAATTTTTGCAACTTCTGCCCGATGAGGGAAGTCTCTCGTATAATGGTCTTCATCACAGATGAGACACGAATAAAGAGGTTTGCGTTTTTCATCAGTGGGTTCTGCTTTTTCGGGTTTCTCTTTTGAAATTTTATATACTTTATTCTTCTTCTTCCCTTTCTTCTTACCAATGGTTTTTTATTTAGCTGTAGATGACTCTACAACGTGAATATCGGCAGAAAGTTCCGCAAAAGACTCTCCTGTCGGGGAATCTGGCAAGGTTATTATAGGAGAAGAATTCTTAGAATATTTCTTCTTACTTTTGGTATTTACCGTACCAATCATACCATCAGTGGCATGAGACCTTGAAGGAGCAGCGGCGATTTGATTTTGTTTGGGTAGGTTGCGGATCTTCTCGTGTAACGTACCTCACTAAGTATAAACTAAGTCAAGGTATTGTGCTTGAGCAATGAATTGCTCTTCAGTAACTACTCCGACTTTAGCTAGATCTTCAGTGATCTTGGGCAGTAAAGATTTTACAAACCATTCAGTTAAGATCTGATCCGGGATATAAAATTTCACTAAATGCCATCGACATCTCCATTCATGGATATGATCTGAAATGTATGTGGACGTTGACTACTTTAACGAAGTTAATAGCTTCGCGCCATTGTCATATCTGACTGGCAACTGAAAATGAGTTAAAAACGAGGTAGCTAACTGACTAAAGTTATAAAAAGTGGCTCGCGGTAACTCGATGTACCATTTGGCCGCAAGACCAATTAGAGTGCGCTGGAAAAGACGTAAATGAATAGAATCATCTAAAATGGAGTTAGACGCACAACAGAGGTGATAAGTCATCACATGGTTTGACGGGTCCTCTCCTGGCTTACCTTCGAATTTAGGAATATCACTGGGCAACTTATGCGGCATTGGCGGCCAATACGGAAGATAGTTAATTGGATCGTTCGTAAGGTGCGTCATGTCAGGCAAGTCCAAAGTTGCGATAAAGGGTAACTGACGATTAGGGTCCCTAAAACTTGAGGTCTGCAGACCGGCCCCAGGAGGAGGATATCCGGGATAACTAGGAATGGGAATTGCATTTGGGATATTTTGACCTTCTAGAAAACCAGGATTAACCGGACCATACTGGGGTTGCTGAGGTTGTTGATATGTATACCTAGGGTATGGTTGATACTGATAGGTTGGTTGCTATGCAGCAGGACCATATTGGTACTGTCCTTGGTACAGAGGTTGATTAAATTGAGGTTGAGAAGTGACAACCATACTTCCTACAGGCATCTGAACCGAAGTTTGGACCGTAGGTCGAGACTGAGGTAAAGATGTCTGAGGAGTAAATACAGGAACAGTAGAAACCGGAGCTGTCGATACTCCACAAGAAGGTGGGGTGGATGGAGTAGATGTTGCAGTAGTTGCAGCAGACGTTTGAGGCGGAGTATGAGGTGTACTAGGCCCAGACTGAGAAACTACAGAAAGTGCAAAAGTTTGAACAGTAGAATGGACGGGTTGCTGAGATGGACCAGAAACCAAGGGTTGTCCAGGTTGAGATGACGACTGCACATTCGGTTGCAAGACCTACTTGGATTGAGATGGATCCCACACTAAATTCATTCCGGGGTATGGACCCATAACAGGTTGAGGATATTGAGTACCATAACCGGGTTGAGGGTAGGGTTGATAATATGATTGACCAAAAGGCGGTTGGTAACCTAGAGATGGGTGCTAACCTTGAGGTTGATAACCCTGAGGCAGGTATTGATACTGGGGTTGACCTTGAGGTACATATTGATATTGAGGTTGATTTTGGGGTGCATATTGATACTGAGGTTGACCTTGGGGTACATATTGATATTGAGGTTGACCTTGGGGTACATATTGAGTTTGGGGTTGACCTTGAGGAACGTATTGTCTAGTAGGTATGTACTGTCCTTGTGGTTGTCCCCCAGGTGCAAACTGAGTACCTTGAGGTTGCCCCCCAGGCATATACTGGGTACCCTGAGGTTGTCCGCCAAGCACATACTGAGTACCTTGAGGTTGCCCTCCAGGTGGTAACTGGCCACCTTTAGGTCAAGAACCTGACATCATTAGAATATCTTCTACACTCAACGGTTTAGTACCACTACTTCCAGTTAACAAATTTTGTTCGATAGGTTGAGGAGATGCTCCTGAAAAAGTACCAGAGATGGAATGATACCCAGCGGGAATAGAAGGACCACCGTACAAATAGGCTTCCGCAGATTGAGAAAACATGGATGACGGACTAGAGATATTGAATAAAGGATAGTGATATCTAGGTGCTGGGTGATAAAAAATGTGAGGTGGTGAAAAACTTAGTCCCGGATTTTCGAAAAGATTAGTCAGTGAACAGTACCAAGCACTGTTTCTGGGTGGACTGTAAAAGATCGATTCACACTCCCTAAGGTCTAAGATAAGTCGATCTTTTGGAAAAGGAAAGCTTTCTTCGATGTCCGAAATGACAAGCTCTTCAATAGCTATGAGTCTAGAAGGAAGATCTTGGGTAATTACGGTTTCTACCCTAGGAGAACTAGGACCACTAGGAGTTGGAGAAACAAACTCTGATACGGGAGTAGCAGCAACTTCAGATTCAGGTTCAGATACTTCAGGTTCTTTACCTATATCACTAGTAGACGGAATACTACAAGTAACTTCTGAAATTACTAACAGTTGAGAATCAGAATGTACTATCAAAGAAGGTTCTTCTTCTTCAGGTTACCCACTTCTATCGCTACTAGGAGACACGAGGTCTTTCAAGCCTTCAAGCTGACTCGGTACGTCCTCAGGAGGTTGACCCCGAAGTCTACGGGACGTCCTCAGTAACTCAGCCACGTTAAAAAACTCAGGGGATTGTCCTCGAAGTCTACGGGAGTGCCTCATTAATTCAGCCACAGTTAAAGACTTTTAACTACTTCACACGCAAACAAAGTAAAATCTCAATGAAAATCACCTAAAGTCTCTAAAGAACCAAACAAATTGAATCACACACCTAAAGAATCTAGGAGATCAAGCACACACAAACAGTAACTTTCCGGACCGAAAACACTAGTTGGTGATGAAATCCAACATCGTAGAGTTCGATACAGAAATAGCGGTTGGAACAGTTACCCCGACAACCTGCTTAATGAATAGACTGGCACAAGTTTCTCCACTTACCCGTCTCGAGTGAAGAGAACCCCCTAGAAAATCCAAGTGAGTCTATCCGACGTCTGCTCCAGGTACAGTGGGATCTTCCCGCCACCGTCACCTTAGGAAGAATCCTATAGAATATGGTCACTAAGGTCACCAACAGAGACAAATATACTTAGGGGAACAGTCTATGATCCGATGCGCACGCAAGGGCAGAGTAGCAAGCTCAATCCCCTTGAAGGCTCCTCGACATAATCCAAGGCTTACCAACAAGTGACCCCAGGCTCCTCGACAATGCTTAATCCGAGGTTTACCATTTGTAATACGTGAATATCTTGCGTCGTTCCCAATGAGGAAGGATTGATTCCCACATTGGTTCGGACACGATCTCGTGCTTCTCCTTTAAGAGGAGCTTTCCAGAGCATAGATGCAACAATTGGATTTCTCTCCTACCGCAAGATATAGCTACTTGTTTGTTTTCCTATCTTGGAGAGTTAATTACTCCCTACTCCAAGACACTAGCCTAAGCTATGTTGGTGTATTAGAGCCCTAGAAACAAAAAATTTGCTAGATTGATTTTATTTTAAGTGTGTTTTTTATTGGTTTTTGATTAAGTCAAGATGTGATGGAGATGAAACTCGTGGTGTAAAGGCTCGACTCAAAATCACTACAAAAATGCACTTAAGATGATTAAGCAATATTTTCTCTTCAATGAACTTCTAGCTAGGAAAGAGTTGGAGAATGCAAATGCTTGTAAACACAAATCCTTCTTAACAAACAAATCAAAAGAAGAGTATTTGTTCCAATGCACTCAAAACGAGACAACTAGTTATTTTGCACAAAAATTTCCCTTTTCCTTCAAATGTTCAAATGCTACAAAAAAAATCTTTTTCAAAAGAGATTTTTATATTTTATAAAACATTTAAAACTATGACTAAAGCAAATCTTGAGAAAACTATGGATAAAGGAAACTTAAGATCTACAAACTATGAAAACCTATTTGAAGTAAAAGCTCACAAGATGTCTTTTCGAGGATGTTTTACTTGGCTATAAACAAACCAAGGACCAATTTGTCCAGAATCACAAATCAGTCAAGAACAACCAATTTTGTTTTCTTTTTGAAAATGAAAATCCAAACTTTCAATCACAAGCTTTTCGAAGTTTTGTAAAGAGAAAACTCAAAATGGATTCCTCAACAAGGGGAGATTTCATAAATGGTCAGACTCATAAGAAGGTTGGTAGACACTAAGGTGATCTGAAGTCCCTACAGCTTCTAAGCTCAGAGCCACTACACAACCAAATCGAAAAACAAACCCAACAAGCAAAACTCCTAGGAATTTCACCTAAAACCCTAATGCTAATGAAATTAAACCAAGTAAAGATTTCAACAAGTCATATGCAGGTATGGGCAGAGGATAACAACTACAAAATAAAGATAAAACTAATTTAAAGAGTAAAATTCAAAATTTCAAAATTTTAGCAGGGTACACAGGTTCAGAGTTTACACAGGTGCGTGTACGCTCTGTGCACAAAGTAAAAGTGCGTACAGGTACGCACTGTGATACATGCACAGACTGTGGACTTTGACTAAAGTAATGAAAAATAAAAAAAAACCTAAATCCACTAAGTCTACCCAAGTCCACACACAACAAGCCAAAAATAGAAACAAAAGGCAAGTTTCTCAAGTCAAAGAAAAACGAGGAAAACAATCAAGTCCCCAGTGGAGTCGCCATTTTGTCACGCGGAATGAGACGATCTTGCGGACAAGATAGACCTTCCTAGAATCTAAAGAAGACCTAATGACAAGCAAACCAACCAGACACTATCTTTCTATAAATGTGATTTTATAAATAATGGCAAACAAGTGTGTTTAAGGCCTACCTCATGTCCAACGCAAGTTCAGGGATGCCTTCGCTCCTTTGATCCAAGTAAGTTCCTTTGTCGCAAACATGCAAACACAAACAAGGCAAACGATTAAATAACACCTGAATAACCAGTATTATAAAACATATTTAACATGAAAGTCAAGGAATCCATGAAACAAATAACATGAGATACTTGCTGAGAAAAATGAGCTTGATTGTATTAATTCAAAAGAAGAAGAACTTTACAACCTTTGCCTCGACGCTATACAAGCTCCTCCCAGGGTCCAACAAGAAGTCTCCTCTACTTTGACAAGCTTCACTCACTCCCCAAATGAAGCCAAAAAGGTATGTGATCTCTCCTCTTAAGCTAAAATAGGAAGTCTTGGTTTCACCAGCATTTACCCTCAAAAATGTTCAACTTCTAACCTCCCTAGCCACTAACCCAATGCCTCAATTTATAGTGCAATGGAGGGCAGTTACTAGGTCCTCCTTCAAAGGGATACAATCCTCCTTCAAGGGGATAGCTCCTCCTAACAAGGGATTACGCCAAAGTGAGTTTTTTAAGATAAAAATTGTGCCTTTTGACTTTCACAGGGGTACACACCCTCCCCTTTACATACAGAGCGTATAAGTACGCAAATATCCTAAACAAAAGGTGCGGGCCCACAGGAAAAAGTCAGAGAAAGTGCGGAATCAGAGTTACATTGCTTTTTTGATGTTTTTCTCTCATTTCCAAAGCTTGTTTTGAAGAGCTGAGGTCTGAGACTTGCTTAGGAGGCTGGTATAGGTGGTGATAGACCTATACTGTCTGCAAATAATCAAGGTGACGATATTTTTGTATAACAAAGAGGAACAACATGGATAATAAATTTCGTAGATCGTTTTGTAGACCAAAAGCAGAAAAACAGGAACAACTTCCTAATATGCAGGAACAGTCAAAGGATAAGGCATTAAGGGTCAGCAAGGAGTTTAAAGCCACCACCAAAGCCAAACTGAAGAAGGCCACTTGTTAGAGAACGAGTTTCTATTGCAATCAATGCTACTACCAACATAATGAGGAGTTACACTCCTAATTGTTTTAGGTCTCTAGAACTGCCAGTTAATAGTCAGTTATATTAAATAGTTGATTTTGAGTGTCAATAGGTGTCAAATTAGGAGCAATTCAAATTCCCCTCATGCTGGAGGAAGGAATCTAAGTCATGTAATGAACTTTATATATGGGAGAAAATATAATGTATCAGGGTTGGAATTTTTTCAAAGAACACTCATACTGTGCTATTGTGTTAGACTATGTTTTAATATAATACAATGATTTGGCTTTGCTTCTCAGGATTCAAAAAGATTTCAATGTTTTAATATGGTTGTCCTCTTTTCATTGCTTGCTGTAGTATGAATACATGACTACTTAGAACTCATTGGCAATGATCTAACTTCCTTCATGTATTTGTAGACTGTGCATCCTACATATTTCTGATGTGTTACTGATACGTTGAATTCCAGATGCCCTGACTTCCATGCAAAGTTAATATTATTGTCATACGGAAGCTTTTCTTGACTCCATAAGCCCAATGGATGTTTACTGATTATGTTCAACCATTCACATTGCTTCATTTGTTTCATAGAGTTAGCCATCTAATCCATTATCAAAATCTTTAACCTAGTGAGAGAGCCCTCTTAGGTTGAGGAGGCTAAGCCTCAGCCAAAAGTTGGTTTGAAATAGTTACTCAAGATCTACCTAATCAATAGCCTATCAGGGTTATGTTTTGTGATAACAATTATCAGAAGATTTGGATTGCTTTGTGTGGGCACCATTGGAATTTTGCAAGAGAATACAATGAAATCTATACTTGAGAATATTCTCAAAATGTAAGCTCTATTTTGAGTTTGCATGATCAAGGTTTATTCTGATCACAACATAATTTTAAACTACTTCTTGAAGTGAAACATTTAGTTTAGCATCTTTTGGCTATGATAGTTAAACCTTGTCTAATTCCAACAAGCACATCAAAAACCCAAACAAGCTTAAATTTGCCTCTGGTTTTTTCCAACTCATAATCGATTTCAAGAGACCAAGGAAATAGGAAGGTGTAGTTTTTTGAACACCTATTTGTTGATTTGCATAGGTTTCAGATTTAACTTAATAGGTGAAGGCTTGCATCTATCACTTCATAAAGAACCCACACAAAATTGGTTACAACTACTAGAAGACATTGAAATTAGGAGAATAAATAGAGAATAAGCTTTGTATCATTTAGAAGTACAAGTATATAAATCCTTGCATAGGGAAAATCATAAAGTCCTAGTAGCATCAAGAAGAAGAAGAGCTCACTAAATCATAAGAACAAATCTGAGATAGAGTCAAGAATTGAAATTCTACAAAATATACATGTTGGTGAAGCTAGTGATCTATAAGTCCCTCATTTACTATTCAGATAGTATCAAAGTAGTTGCATCCCTGAACATAATGTTGCCAAAAATTTGAAGATAACATTTCATAACTCAACATTGGTAATAAAAGAAAAGGAAAATTGGAAGATTTAAGACCTTACAATGCTCAACTTCAAGAAGAGAATGGATACTTGAAGGAGTAGTTATAAATGTCACCAATAGGATGGAAGAGTTGGAGTAGAACCTTGAGACATATACCAAATTGTTTCCATTTCTCAAGAATTAATTTGAGGAGGACCAAGGCTCCTTCACCATGGTTGTGGTAGATTAGGACAAGAATAGAATAAAACTTGTACACTCAGGAGAGAAGGTCATTTAGTTCCCTAGCTGGCAAGAATATAGGCCTATTGAAATGAAGACTCAATTGATATAAGAGTTTGTAGAGAAGGAGAGGGCCATGGAAAAACTACAAGTAGTTGTCCAAGAACACTGGGAAACAAGGCCACCAATACCATCCATTGTTACTATCCGAGTCAATGGCAAAACCAAAACCACTTTTGTAAGCTCACCTTTCATGGATTCCTATCAATATCATATGGGTCATTTAAAAAATAATACTAAAGGCATTGGTTCCAAACTATTAATGTATATAGCCTATGATGGACAAGGGCTAAGAAAAATGACACAAGGCATCTTAGTGAACCTCATTATAGCCATAACATGGGTCAATAATGAAAGCATAAGATTTGATGGAAAAATGGAAATTCCCATGACCATGAAAACCAAGGCAACTTTTGTGAAGGCCAAATACATGTTGGAGTTAGATTTCTCATCAAGAGAATAATGATTTTCACCAATTTCAGGTGGAAACATGCTATCACCCTAGTCTTCTTGTGGCATATTGAAGGAGGGAAGTGATAACAAGATCACATGAATTAAGCCTACACTTACACTCAAAGAAAGTAGCAACAATATTATCCAAGGAAAGAAGAAAAAAATACCAAGAGGTATTCATAAAATAAGACATTCCTTGTTTGATACTATTGTGATAAGATAGACCATAACATTGCTAGTTTCTAGAATGTAGAGTCATGGTCATTCTATGGAAATAAAGAGCATATTGAGGCCTCTTACTGGGAGAAGAAAACCAATTTCACCAAGCCCAATTGTTTTCAAAGTAAGAAGGACAAAAAGACCTCTCCAATATAAAAATGAACTCAAAGACACATGGATAGGAGGGTTTCAGTCAACCATTATAGAAACAAAAGGAACTTTTTCCACCACTACAAGTTAAGTGGACTTTCGGAAGTGAAGTGTTGGAAACTTTACCTAGAGATTAAACCAAAAAAATGTATATCAAAGGGGATAAGGAGGAGAGTGAAGCCTAAAAAAGATGGCTATTTTCCTATATCTTCATTTTAAGGAGAAGAAGTTGTTAAAGTAGTGATAGCAACATCAGAGGTCTACATCACTATCAAAGAGGAAAATAGGTGAATATCAACCACCAAGTTAGAATCATTCTCTATTTGAAAAAATATATTGAAAGGATGGAGGATATTTTTGCTACAGAGTCATCCTTACTACAATTCAATGATGTTCAAGGAGGCCTTGAATACAAGTTTCTATGATCTTCAGATAACTCAAGATGAATATAGATTTTCCTAGCTTTAGGGGGCATGAATAGAGACTTACTATGGATATTCATGAATTTCCAAACAAGGTTAATAACTCCCATATTCCACCATTATGTACAACATGTTTGGAAAGAGGTTTTGAAGAAGGATGGATTTATAGTCAAAGCAGGGTGGCCAATTATAGATCTCCCTGATATTACCCTTCAATGAGCCAATAAATATTTGCAAGATACAATTGTTTCCATGATGAAGCTTCTTCAAAAGATAAAACATATTTGAAAGAAGTCTAGGAAAGGTCGAAAAAACATTGAAACAATAGTTGAAGAGTCAAATCCAACTATAGGATTACTCTATGTTGCAAAAAAGTATGAAGGGAAAAAGGAATGCTTGAATATTGTCCAAGCAAAGTATGATAAGGGTTACTGTTTTTTTTTCTCCCAACGAAGACATATCATTTTCTTTGAAGAAAAGTCATGTTGGACAACTTTCGGATTTAAAAATAGTTCTTAAACAACACATGCCATTTTTGAGGTTCAAAATAGATGAAACACTTGTTGTTGGGCATAAATCCTTGGATATAAAACTACCTTTTGATGAGATGCAAGTGTTGCAAGAATATGTTGGCGTAATAAAAAGGTCGATGAGACTTAAAAAGTTGGATATTTCATTTTAATAATGATATACACACACACACACAAAGATTTAATCCGAGTGCACTCCACAACATAGTACACACACACACACAAAGATTTACTCTCGGTGCACCCCACAACCTAGTATTCATGAGAATATAACATTCATCCCATCCATTTTTCCACCCCATGTAAAGTTGACCCAATATAATTTGTTATACAAAACTAAAAACATAGTAGTAATAAATCTAATTTGAACTAAAGTAGATCAAGTGTTATAAATCTCAAGGTTTCCAACTTTCTAAGACTCACTTCAATCCTTATAGAAAGCTTGGTCAATTTTGGTGGGACTATTAATAAATTGACATTGCAAAAAAAATAAAGTCCACATATTTTAATAAAATCAATAATTTTTTTTTAAGAACTTAATAGAATACTTGCAAGTCATATGGTTGCAACCTTTAGCCATTCCAATAATGTTCTTGTAATTTGTACACCACTTCCACTTGTTTCTCTTTGCAAATACATCTCAAGATCTCTTCCGACATTTGTTCTACTGATTTAAACAACACTTAAAGAATCAAAAAAATAATAAAATAAATTAACATACATTTTTATGACTAAAAAATAATTAAAATATTTGAGTGCGTGAATACCTGAATGAGGTCCTCTTGGTTTCAAGAATAATTTATTCGAGTAGACTATTCTTGGGGAAAACCTCCCTCGATTTGACGGAACAACAATGGAGTCAACATTGAATTTGACGTTTCTTTGTGGGATTGTAGGAGCTTTGTTCCAAGATTATTCGAATCCTAATTTATTCTATACTGAATAGGGATAACCACATGAAGGTGGAAGCTCTCATGCCCCCTCATCTCTCCTCCCTCATATCACTCTTAAGTCCCTAGTACATAATCTATCTACTAGAAAATAGTTGAAAACAACACATTAATATTCATGCATAGACACTAAAAAAAAAAATTCATAAAGAAACATATGTAGTTTTGTACATCAAGAAACATATAACAATCATTCATTAAAATATAACATTCATTCACTAATCATAGACACAAAATACTTCATCTGAATACATTTTTTCATCAAAAATGTGTTTTCATATTATGGTACATGATGTTTCAAAGGAAATATCATTGAAGTATTTCATTAATAATAAAAATATCTTTGCAATGTAATTATTTATCTGGTGCACTAGCCGACATTGTTGGAATGGCTGCCCTGTCATCTTGTTCTGGTAGAGAATCCTCATGTATGACATGCTATGCCATTGAAAACACAAAATTTATAAGTACATAATTGTAAATTAATATGTAAAAAAATTAGAAGTACAAAATTTATAATTACAAAATTATTAAGTATATGATTAATATAAAACCATATTACCATCGTGGGCCTCATCTACTTCAATATCATGGAGCTGCACAAGAGCACCATATTCTGGTTGCACTCCATAATCAATGAGTTGCTCATTGATATTGCTATTCCCTTGCTTAAAACAAAGAAACACATTAATTTATGGATGATATCAAACATGATTGTATTTTATAAGTAATGAAAGGTTAATGTAGATTGATTTTTATTTATTGTGTCTTTCAAACTAGAACTTGGTGTTTGTTCCATGCTTATTTGATGTTCGATAATGACTTAAAATCTGAAATTGAAACCAAGCCGAAGGTCTTCCTCTTTGGCTTGGGTTCTTAACTCATCACCCTACATTGCATAAGAGTATTGATTTTTGTTATTGGCCCAATGCAATTATGATAAACTTGGAAGGCAATATAATAAATAATATTGTTAAGATGTTTGTGTATCTACAACTCGTGCTTGTAACTTCAAATAACTGCCTTGGCCTAGTTTGTGTTGTAGATGTTTCTCAAGCCTTGCCATGATGACTTTCAAAGTGAAGGGAGCCTATAAAAAGTTTCAAGTATGTTATACACCACAATTTTATTTAAGACAAAAGAAAATTAAAATTATTTAAGGGTGAATGCATGGAGATGGGTTACACTTTTGCATCAAATGTGGCGATGAAATTTCAAAATTTTACTCTTTTATTGAATTGAATCACTCAAAATTCATATAAGCTTTGTGAATTTTGATTTGGAGTAGAAAGACAATTTGTGGAGAATTATGTTGTTGTCATAATGATATTTTTTGCAAACAATTTTAGTGTCGATATAATTTGTCAATTTTCCATTAAATTAAATGTTTGTCTTTGAAAATGTTTGCACATCTTAACAAATATGCGTGTGTTCATGTATAATAACTTAGTCTAAAACGTATATATATATATAATATATATATATAATATATATATATATATATATATAATATATATATCTATATTTAAATAAATACAATACATATATACATACATATATATATATATCTATACATATATATATCTATACATATATATATCTATATATACATATATATATATATACATACATATATAATATATATATACATATAAATATATAATATATATATATATATATAATATAATATATATATAATATATATATTTATATATATACTATAGACCACAGCGACACACACACACCACACACACACACACACAGAACTAAGTTATGCATATTGGAACTTTATTTTTTTTATGCAAATTGTATTTTTATTATTATTTTGAATTGGAGAATTATATTTGAATTGCATTTTTCAGACACATGCATTCACGTATAATGTTTTTTCTACTATTTATGTAGATTAAAAACCGAGAGTACCGTTTTGAAGATGACTCATAAATGAAGATGGTGGTATTTTCGATTTTTTTTTTTTTTTTCATTTTGTTTTATTTATGTTATTGATTTTTCATTCAACCCCTTTGAAATTGTCCATTTTTTTTTCAAGCATAACGTTTAAAAGAAATTAGATGAAAAATATCACATGAATTCAAAAACATAAAAATAATATTCCATTAGATAAATGATCCCTTCATAAATTCAACACGATCAACTTTGCCACCTGAGGACAAATACTTCCTTAAGTTCACTAGGAAACAAAATGGTGTTGTAGAGAAATATGTAGAAAAGGAGCTAAAAATTTGTTTTTTAGGCACTTAATAGCTCAATAAAGCACTTAAAAATCTCGATCGAATGCTTAAGTTAAAATTGAAAACATATCAATCGAGCTCTTTTAACCATAAACTCCCCATTATGTTTTGGGCAGGAATTTAAAAAAAATAGCTCAATCAAGATTTTAGCTTGATCAAGCTACATGCTCGATCAAGCTCCTATGTAACTGTGGGTTACATAGGAGCACAATCGAGGGTTTATTTTTTTGAGCCCTCAAATAGCTCAATCTAGGGCTAAAACATTGCTCGATTGAGTTACTTTTTCCCCCCTCCCAACCCATGTGCTTTCCAAAAAGTATAACCCATCTTTATGCATCCACTCTCAATTCCAAATTTAATTTACCTTGGTACACTAGTTGGTATTTTTCCTCCATTTCTCATTTTCTTCTCATTTGTGTCATCAATGAGGGCCTTCCATTCCCTCTAGAGAATCATGGGTGGATGCTCACACCTAGGGTTATTTTTGAAGTGAACCCTAGAAATGTCTCGTGCATATTTTAAATAGTTTCTAGCTGCGAAGGTGACCACACTTTTATTGAAGGTATCTACCCGAAATAAACATTCAAGGTTGTCCATAAGCTCTTTTTGTAGGTTGGAATTTTGGGAATTCCACCTTGTGCATATGATGGGCCTAAAAATCACCAACAAATTGTCATTCATGTGTTTAAAAAATAAGTTGTTTCCTACAAGTAAAAATATGTGATTATTAGTTTGAAAACAATAATATAGATGATTTATGTTTGAGATAGACAACATGAAACAATTAAAATATTAAAAATTACCTATTACTTTTGGTTTTTTTATTGGAATCCCTTCCTCATTTACCTAAATGTGTATGGATTTGTGTTTGTGCTAATAACACGTAACGATCTAGGAAATGAACCCATAGTGTCATCAATAAGGTCACCTCTATTACCACTTCCAAAGCCTCATTGTGTGTTTTACTTAGGGGGTGTGTACTAAGGAGTCCCAATGAAAGATGTGGACCCAGTTTGACTACTAGGACTATGACCACTCGAAGGTGGAGAAGCGAATAACCTCATAGGTCATTAGAAAATTTTGGAGGTAAAAAATGAGTCTCAAAAAAAACTGTACAACAAAAATCAACTTTATATGAACCAATAGGATCCAATATGATGACGTCAACCATGGGGGATGATTCACAATTTTTGGAGTAAAAAGGTAAAACGAAAAAAAACTTTTTTTCAACTCATGTTTTCAATTTATCTCCCTACGATTTTACTCAAATTTTGAGTGGGAGAACTTGTTGGATGCATAATTTAATTTTGCATCCAAGGAGTACCAATGTTGCATACTTTTTATGGACCCTACTACACGAACGATGTGAAAAACATGGAAAAATGTGATTGCAGTCACATTTTTTCATGAATTTCACATTTTCGTGTAGTAGGGTCCATCAAAAGTGCGCAACATGGATACTATTTGGATGAAAAATTAAATTCTGCATCTAACAATTTCTCCCACTCAAAATTTGAGTGAAATCGTAGGGAGATAGGTTGCAAATAAGAGTTGAAAAGGTAGTATTTTCTTTTTTCCTTCCAAAAATTGATGAGATAATCTAATCTTATTTTATTATTTCCACTATTGTTTTATAATATTCCTTAGGAGGCCCAATCAGACCTCAAATTTTCTCTAATGATGTGCTAGCTCATGGTGGCCAGATATCGTGGTGTTATTACCAAAATATCCTATATAAGAAAGAAATTTTTTTTTCAACTAGAACAAAGTTATTGACTTAATGAGAACTATAACTTCAAAATGAGAATGCTAGCCAAAAAACATGAAAAAAATCCCAAAAATGAAAATTCTTGATGCTAGAATAATGTTGTTGTTGTTTTTTTAGGGTAAATTTGCAACATTTTAAAAAAATGATAGTAAAAACCATTTTGTTTTGCACAAAAAACATGAAAAAACACCTTGAAATGAAATGTAGCATTTTGTTTTGGTTAAAATTTCATTTTTTTTTTTTAACAATGAAATTAAAAACAAAATTTTTGTGTAATAAACATGAAAAAAAACCTTCAAATAAAAAAAGTGTTGATGTTGCATCAACATTCTTTTTGGGCTAAAATCCCAACAATGTTTTAGCAATGACATTAAAAATAAAATATTATGACTCCAAAAACCATTAAAATTCCAATAGTTTTAGACAATACTTTAAAGATAAAATATCATGACTATAAAAAACCTAAAAATTCCAACAACTTTCAACCGTGGTGTTACAGATTAATATCATGACTTTGAAAAACCTTAAAATTTTGACAATTTTCAACCATCGCGTCACAAATAAAATATCATGACTCCAAAAAACCTTAAAATTTCAACATTCTTTAGCCATGGAATTGAAAACAAATATCATGACTATATTAAACGTTAGATTTTCAACATATTTTGAGATAAGTTATCATGACTAAAAAAACCTTAAAAATAAAAACCTAAATCAAAGAGTCATTATACCAAATGCTAAAAATATAGTTATTTTAAAATCTTAGTGTGAAGCAGGTAAGTTCCCTTTGTAGACAGAGGTAACCCCTCTAGCCCTAGAGTGGGTCTAGTCATAGTGAGAACAATATCAAAACAAATTCCCTTAGATAGTTAATGTCATGAAGGCCTACCTTCAAATCCTCATTTGATGAAGTTCTCATTGTGTTGCTCCAGCTCTCTTCTAATCACTTTGGTACCTGAAACAACATACATAGAACAACAACAAACATAATAGAATACAACAAAACTGATCCACTTAAAGGGTCAAGGAACTTCAAGCTATCAATATGCAATTTTGACATAAGATATAGGAAATAAACTATTGATTTGTATTAATATGAACTGAAGTAAAACTTACAACCATGCCTTGATGTTGTAGGTATCCTTGAAGGGTCCTGTCAACATGTCTCCTCAAGCATTCACTCATGAATTGTCTCCCAAGAGGATGAATAACTCTCTCTCCTACCCAAAAGGTAAAATTATGATGCTAGAACACTCATACAATCAAGCCAAATCCACACAAAACTATCCCAGGCTAAGTTACATTAGAAGTTACTTCCAAACTCTACTCAAACTCTCTCCCTAGCAGATCTTAGCTATGAAGGAGGTATTTATAAGAGGAGGAGCCTCCATAAAATATGGGAGAAAGAGCTTATCCCTTTGGGAGGTTGCATGAAGGGTGTAATAACCATCCCAAAGGAGAGAGTTGAGCTCATATGATCCAACAACCAATCCTAGGGCTGCCCATGAATTTGTTACACTTCAAAGCTTCTACAATTTGTTAAAAAATTTGCCAAAAGTATATCATCGCGAGTGAAATACAGGGACAGAGCGATGGCGTCACTAGGATTAATTCAATCTTGGCCATCTTCATGGGTGGAATAACTGATTACCCACGATGACTCAAAAACAGAGGTTAAAAAGGGTCTACTCTAGGAGTAATGAATTGAGGTATTCTTCCTAATATGACAAGGAAGACACTGACACATATTTTGTAACATGACACAAAGAATATGTCAATAACATAGATCGATAGTGATCGGGATCAGGGAATGCAGGGTTAGTGACAAAATACTATGTAACAGATGCCCCCTAAAGCATGAAGGTCGAGAGAGTGGGAGGGGTGAAATGCTTTACGAATCCATAATTGAAACAAAACACCATCACGGAGAACCTGAAAATGCAAGTACAACTGATATCTCTGATACATAAGTACATAGTGAAAGGAAATACATGTGCATAAGGCATGGGTGCAACCATCTTGAGGATAAACATAAATGATATGTGGTATGGACGTAGCCATCCAATTAAAAGGACCATATAAAAGACTCAGGTATGGTCGCAACCATCCAATCAAAAGAGTCATGTATACAATCATGAACCAATCCGCGTAACTTGGACTTGTGTAATCTTAGCGCAGGGTCTTGAATCCCAACCCGATCAAGGTACAAATTCTAATATGTGAATAGATGTGCTGAAGTCGATCATACTAGAAAATTGCTTGATTATCGGTCAATGATGTAAACTGTTAACAAGCGCGAGAGAGACCACTAGTAATGTCAATGGTTCTCAAGGTACTACTAGTACAATCCACAAAGTGTGAAGAATGATATGAAGTCAAACACCCATGAAATCGCCCTATCAAAGGCCAATAATTAAATCCTATCATCGAATGCGAAGAACTTGCCATTAAGGAATGAAAGCTCTAAGGTACCAGAAAGGAGTCTCTAGATCAACTTCTCGACTAATGAGCTAAAGTCGACAGGAAGCGATTGGTTGAAGGAGGGCCATAATGTTTCCCACATTATCGATGCAAGACAAAGGAAAAATATGAATGTGGATGAGATAGAGAATTTGAGGAAGGTGTGTAAGGATACAAATTGTGGAAGGATTAAACTCTTGAGCATATCGGTGACACGACTCCGGAGTTTGGCAGCATTTTGGTACCAAGGGATCAAAGGTTATAATGATGCAGTAAGGATTAGATGGAATGAGGCAAAATGGATAACCCAAAACTTGGAAGGCCAACGATAAAGTGAGGATATACCAACCTGACATGAAGTAGAAAGAGTGTCGATGTTCGAAAGCAACAAGCTGCTGTAATAATTAATACAACCGATGAAATAATTTCAAATTTTCCCCACCATTTCTGGCAAGTACCCCAATCATTTTTTATCGCAAGCTTGAAGGGGATAACATATGCTTGCACTGTAAGTTCATCCTTCAGACGAATTCAACCTAGTAAGTTTAATGAGCCCTAGGAAGGAGAAACTCATGTTCGTCATGGTGATGAATCCGATGTCGTTTAATAGTTTAACGAGTCCAACAAAGGTGTAACTTGGTATCTTTTTCATGTTTAGAGAGTTTGAAAAATACACATAAAAAAAATTTCACATGGTCCTTTTTTGTATGTTTGTGTCTCTCGAGCTTGAAAAGGTAGAAAACAATACTTGAGAGAACTGCTTGACCATTTCAGCCAAGGAGTAACTTTTTCGTAAATAGTGCCTCCCAGCCCAAAAAAGGGGTAAAATTATAGTAGGCACACAAATTTTCGCATCCGTTAACGAGTTTGAAATGACAAGGGCTCGACAATCTTTTCATTTTTAAAGGGTTGCAATAGAGCTGAAAGCGGACCCCCCATTTTTATTCTCTTTAATGAGTCAAAAAGAAAAAATACTTGGCAATCTTTCCATCTTTTATGAGTCAGAAAAGAGGTTAAATGTGACTCATCCTGGAGGAATGAGTGGTATAAAGGGTAGCAACTGGTTCTAACAATGGTGGAACTGCTCAAAACATGTAATGGTCAAGAGGCTGGCTAATAAAACTACTCATCGCTGTGGTCCCTTAGGAAAGGAAAAACAACCAAGTGAAAGCATATGATCAGCCAAACAGATAGTGATGATGGAAGGAAAAAAACCAAGGCTCATCTAATGGAAGAGGCTAATAGAATGGAAATTAGGAGAGTTAAAATGGAGATGGGTTCATTTTTACACAAGCTTGAATCATAACAAATTATGCTTGAATTCAATTTCATGTTTACATAAGCTTGAAACGAAAAACTATGCTTGGATTTAGTTTCATTGTTACACAAGCTTGAAACAAAGAACTATGCTTGAGATTTGTTTACGTGCCCCCAACATGATGAAAGGGAGAGTCTCCTGTAACCAGATGGAAGTTGCTATGGTGAAGTGGGACAGTTATCCAACACCTTTTTGGCTTCATCCAGATAGGGATAAAGGTGAATGGGGTGATTCCCTTCACATAACCTACAGGGAAACTTAACTTTACCACTAGGTGCATGCCCCCCAAGCGTCATTACATTCACCTAAGTAGACTACTCGTGGCTATCAGGTGGATGGAATGAAGGTTCATTTACGAGATCAAGTGAAAGACTCGAATGGGATTTTATGAGATCTAATCAAAGACTCGAATTGGAACTTTGCTCCATGGGACCTTGTTTCATTTTTTAATGGGATTGACACAATACAAGGAAATTTTCCCAGATTCCTTGTTTCATTTTTTAACGAGCTTGACACAAGACAAGGAACTATGCCCATAGCCTTTGGTTTCATTTTTTTATCAAGGTTGACACAAGCAAAGAACTATCCTTATCACCCCTTGTTTCATTTTTTAATGAGGTTGACAGAAGAAAAGAAACTCTCCTCATCTCTTGTATCATTTTTTTAATGGGGTTGACACAAGACCAAGAACTATCCTCATCTCTTGTTTCATTTTTTAATGAGGTTGACACAAGACCAAGAACTATCCTCATGACACCTTGTTTCATTTTTTAACGAGGTTGACACAAGACAAGGAACTCTCCTCATCTCTTGTTTCATTTTTTTTTAATGAGGTTGGCACAAGACCAAGAACTATCCTCATCTCTTGTTTCATTTTTTAATGAGGTTGACACAAGACAAAAAACTATCCTCATGATGCCTTGTTTCATTTTTTAACGAGGTTGACACAAGAAAAGGAACTCTCCTCATCTCTTGTTTCATTTTTTAATGAGGTTGACATAAGACCAAGAACTATCCTCATGACTCCTGTTCATGGGCCATACGAGAACATGGCTCCCAAGAGATCCTCACTAGATGGAAGAACCATGATTTGGGAGGAATACATGTCATTTTGTACAATAGACAAATCAGGTTCCAATTCTCCCAGTACATAATGTACAATTCCATTTGTGTAATCATCAGCAGATGCGAAGACAAAATGGGTAGCCACATAATTGAACTGTGGTGGGGAAGGTACTACTTGCAAACAAGAGCCGATAGGGGACGATGGTTGCAAAGGAGATGCCTGGTGACCAATGAACAATAGTTGATCAATAGTCACAATTCTTCCTTCATGCGAAAAACAAACCACACAGAAAAGTGAAGAAACAAGAGCTCCCATGACATACACAAAGTCGCGTCCAAGGAGGAGATTGAAATATAACGGACCTTGGAATACCATCACATCTATATAGATGGTCTTTCCTCCCAAAGTAATAGGTAAATTTGGAAGAATCCCTAAGGGTTGACTAGTTCCTCCATTGAAAGCCAACAGATTCTGGGTGACAAGCACAAGCTGTGGGGAGCCCAAAGCTTGACAAGTAGTAGAAGACATGATGCTAATAGGTGCACCTTCATCTAATATAGTGCCAGGTACTACCATATTATAGGCTTGTACTGTGATATGGAAAGGAACATAAGATGAGAGGCAAAAAGTAGTCAATGGACCCCAATTGAAAGAGACGACAAAACTACTTGGCAGGGGTATCATATGATTGCCCCCATGCTATACAGGAATAGGAGAAGGAATCTCCTGAACAAATGAGATGGGAGGGTCACTCTTCGATTCATGAGAATCTGAGGAGACGAGAAGAACATGAGCAGTATGATCACCACTCTCTTCTGGAACAAAGTGAGAAACTGGTGGTGAAACCAAGTCGACACTCTTTTCGACTAATGGTTGGTCGGGAATAGACATAAGAGAGTCATGCTCAGGAAGAGCAGGACGGGCAAGAGATGAATCCAAGTCAATCTCTTTACCAACCGGGAGAGGGTCAGAAGAAAGCTTCTGATAACCAACAAGAAGTTGGGGTTGAGGAGCTACAAGGTTTCCAAAACTTTGGAAGCTTTATCCATAAGAGGACAAAGGTGAAGAAGATGCTCTTCTTCACATAACCTATAGGGGAATCTAATCTTCCCTTTCTTCTTACCATCGCTAGCCAAGAGTGTAGCATCGACATGATCTCTAGAGGTCGATGGGGATGGTCGATCTAGATTTTGAGACCATACTTCTAAGACTCTGGGAATTCCAGGATAGTCTCAGAGGAGATGGTCACCCTCACACATATTGCAAGGGAATCTTACCTTCGGTGGAGAAACAGAAGGTTTGCCTATAGGAGGTGCATTTGGAGTAACAACTGCACGTTTGGACTCTTGCTTAACTAAATTCTTCTTCTTCGTCTTCTTCTTCTTCTTCGTAGCCTCCTGGTTACTAGATTTGAAACTTTCACCAAGGAAAGTAGAAGAAATAGGGGAAGAAGGCGAGGGGTCAACCTTAGAATCATCATGACATGATTTGAATGAAGGAGATGGAGGGGCAAGAGTTGGGACACTCGGGATCACTGAGGTCAAAAATAACCAGACCGGTAAACCAATGGTTAACCTAGGGAGGGACATTGTTTCCATATAAGGAGCACCAACGTTTCCAAAAGAAGGAAAAGGAACAAGATTCCCTTCTGAGGGGAACCCTTGACGGGTGGAATCTGGAAATGTTGCCATTGGAATCGACTCTAAAGAATTACTAAGGAAGATAACTTTTACTAGAAATATTTTGTGGGAAGTTAATTTTAGAACACTGAAACAAAAGTTTGCCTTTTCATGTTGTAAGAGTCGAGAAAAGGACGAAAAGTGACCTTATCACCTCCAATTGGAACAAGCTCGAAAGAACAAGTGCTTGAATGATCTTTTAAGTTTAATGAGTCAAAAAGATCAAGTGACTGCTCCGGAACTCTAGGAAAAAGTTTTACTAGACAAATCATAAAAATGCATATACACCTTGGTAGTAAAATGAAAGAGAAATGACCAAGGACTTCCCATACGGAAGCCAATCTTCCAAAATGCTATTTTTGATGTGTTACGAGTCGTAAGGTGGCAGACTCGGCTTCCTATGGATAACAATATTGCAACCTAGTTGGGTCTCCCATCATATATGTGATGGTACAAGGAGCACAAGTCCATACTAGCACTTATCGAATCATAAAAGGAGGAATCACCCAACCTTAGTGAAAACAATAGCCACTAGGTTTAAAGACACTAGAACACGTCTATAGCCTAGACCTCTAGATATATGAGCATTAAGTTCCAATATGTTTTTAGATTAATTCGATAAATTTTAGCAGTTTATCTTGAATTAGATCTCAGTTTCAAGGCCCTACGGAATGTATCTTCAAAAACTCCTAGAATGCAACTAAATGAGTAAAGAAACCATTTCTTTTCAATGAAGAACTAACTAAAGAAAAGTGAGAGGTTCAATGCAAAGCAATCAAAGCAACAGGCAAGAAAATGCGAGAATGATAATTTTCGTTATTTCGCAAGCAAACCAATCAAGACGAAAGAGAAATGCTTCTAGCTTTCACTAACTTGCAAGCAATCTAATTAAGAAAATGAAAAATACTTCCTTTGCTTTTCAACTTCTAAATGTCAAGAATTTACTAATGCAAAATATTTTTCTCATTTCCTAATGCAAAATGAATGTGATATTTTGTTTTTTCGAATAGATGACAAGCAACCAAATGTAAAACTGAAAACAATGCTAGTTTTAAGTCCTTTTCAAATGAAATCATTCAATAAGTAAAGAGAAACATTACACTTAGAAATTAATCAAATAATTAAAACAAAGAATATGTTTCTTTTTGAAAAGACTTGAAAGCTTTCTAACAGACTAGAAAGCAATGTGATCTATGCCAAAGTGATGGAAGGAAACCAAACAAACAAGACTTGAAAGTTTTGATAACCAAATGTCACATACCAATCAGGAAGATGAAAGAACAAGCAATAAGGAAAATCCTCAAAAAAAGCAAGGGATCACTTTAAACATAGCTCAAAGGTCCAAATGAACAAGCAACCCAAGAAAAAGCTAATGCTTCAAGAAACCCTAAGGTGAACAGGTTGCTCAGTTCAAAAAGGAGAAATCTCAAGGGAATGAAACCAAGAGTCAAATATTCCAGCAAACAACAATTTTACACACAATAAATAGGCAGAAGACAAGCTCAGAAGGATAGGACACATTGGCCAATCAGAAAACAAAACTTCAAAATGAAAACCTACACAAATCTTCACGAGCATCAAACTGACAACTTGTGCTAACAATGAAAAGTCACAACCCCTTAACTAGCAACTTGCGACGTCATCACAAAAGTACACTAGGAAACAGTGTCGAGCGTAACTCAAAGCCCGTCACGACTGTGAGGCGATTTAATTGCACCAAATAGTAGAAAGTGAAAATAATTAAATAGAGAAGACACGACTATCATCGTGATTGTTATAAAATAAAAGGCGACGACCCCAAATCAAAGGAAAAATTTAAAAATTCAGCTGAGGAAAGGCTAGACCTATCACTTATGATAGAGGGAAGACTACCAAGAGTAGTCAAACAACCCACAATATGGAGAATTCTACCCAAAAAGTAAAGGAGACAATAAATAAGCAAAGAAAAATCAAATCAAGAGATAAAAGACACAGATCCCCAGTATGGTTGCCAACTTGTGAAGTAGGTAAGTTCCATCTGCGGACAGAGGCAACCCCTCTAGCCCTGGAGTGGGTTTGTTCATAGCAAGGACAATATCAAAGCAAATTCCCTTAGATAGTTAATGTCATGAAGGCCTACCTTCAAATCCTCGTTTGATGAAGTTCTCATTGTGTTGCTCTAGCTCTCTTCTAATCACTTTTGTACCTGAAACAACATACATAGAACAACAACAAACATAATAGAATACAACAAAACTGATCCACTTAAAGGGTCAAGGAACTTCAAGCTATCAATATGCAATTTTGACATAAGATATAGGAAATAAGCCATTGATTTGTATTAATATGAACTGAAGTAAAATTTATAACCATGCCTTGATGTTGTAGGTCTCCTTGAGGGGTCTTGTCAGCATGTCTTCGCAAGCATTCACCCAAGAGAATGAATAACTCTCTCTCCTTTACGATGCTAGAACAATCATACAATCAAGCCAAATCCACACAAAACTATCCCAGGCTAAGTTACATTAGAAGCTACTTCCAAACTCTACTCAAACTCTCTCCCTAGCAGATCTCAGCTACGAATGAGGTGTTTATACGAGGAGGAGCCTCCATAAAATATGGGAGAAAGAGCTTATACATTTGGGAGGTTGCACAAAGGGTGGAACAACCATGCCAAAGGAAAGAGCTGAGCTCATCTGATCTAACAACCAACCCTAGGACCGCCCATGAAGCTGTTACACTTCGAAGCTTCGACAATTTATTAAAAAACTCGCCAAAAGTAGATCACCACGAGTGAAACACAGGGACAGGGCAATGACGTCGCTAGGCTTAGTTCAATTTTGGCCATCTTCGTGGGTGGAATAATTGATTACCTGTAATGAATTGAGGTATTCTTCCTGATATGACAAGGAAGACACTGACACATATTTTTCAACATGACACAAAGCAGATGCCAATAACATAGACTGAGAGTGTCCGGGATCAGGGAATGCGGGGTCGGTGACAAAAAACTAGGTAACAGTTGGATGAAAAATTAAATTCTGCATCTAACAATTTCTCCCACTCAAAATTTGAGTAAAATCGTAGGGAGATAAGTTGAAAATACAAGTTGAAAATGTAGTTTTTTCTTTTTTTCCCTCCAAAAAATGATGAGATAATCTAATCTTATTTTATTATTTCCACTATTATTTTATAATATTCCTTAGGAGACCCATTAGACCTCGAAATTTCTCTAATGATGTGCTAGTTCATAGTGGCCAGATATCGTGGTATTTTTACCAAAAGATCCTATATAAGAAAGAAAATGATTTTTCAACCAGAACAAAGTTACTGACTTAATGAGAACAATAACTTCAAAATGAGAACTCTAGCAAAAAAATCATTAAAAAAAATTCCGAAAATGAAAAGTGTTGATGCTAGAACAACGTTGTTGTTGTTTTTAAGGTAACTTTTCAACATTTTTTAAAAATGATAATAAAAACCATTTTTTTTGCACAAAAAACATGAAAAAACACCTCTAAATTAAAAGTAGCATCTTGCTTTGGTTAAAATTTCATTTTTTTTAACAATGACATTAAAAACAATATTTTTTTTTGTGTAATAAACATGAAAAAACACCTTGGATTAAGAAAAGTGTTTGATGCTGCATCAACATTCTTTTTGGGCTAAAATCTCAACATTTCTTAGCAATGAAATTAAAAATAAAATATTATGACTCCAAAAACCATTAAAATTCCAATAGTTTTAGACAATACTTTAAAGATAAAGTATCATGACTGCAAAAAACCTAAAAATTCCAACAATTTTCAACCGTGGTGTCACAGATTAATATCATGACTTTGAAAAACCTTAAAATTTTGACAATTTTCAACCACAACATCACAGATAAAATATCATGACTCCAAAAAACCTTAAAATTTCAACATTCTTTAGCCATGAAATTAAAAACAAATATCATTACTGTATTAAACCTTAGATTTTCAACATATTTCGAGATTGGATATCATGACTAAAAAAAACTTAAAAAAAAAAACTAAATCAAAGAGTCATTATACCAAATGCTAAAAATATAGTTATTTTAAAATCTTAGCCTAAGATAACTTGACACATTGCAATAAAAACTTAAAAATAAACCATAAATTTGAAACATAGTAGGAGCATGTTTGACCTATTGCAATGAAAACTTAAAAATCAATTATCAAATTAACACATAGTGGAGACGAACTTGATTCATTATAACAAAAACTGAAAAATTAATTATTAAATTAACACATATTGAGGTCAAGTTGCTAGTTGAACATTGACATAATCCCTAAAAAAATAATAATAAATAAATAAAATTTAAAAACAAAACAAAACAAAACACAAATTAAAAAATAAAATAAAAATCATAAAAAAATTAAAAAAATATAATAAAAAAAAATATTAATAAAATTAAAACATTAAAAAATAAATTTTAAAATTAAAAATGAAACAACAATCAAAATCTAAAAAATAAAATACAAAAAATTGTATAAAAAAAGGAAGACAAAAAAATTAAAACAAAAAAGGAAAAATAGAATAAAAAATAAACCTAAAAATAAAATCAACAAAACATAAAAATAAAAATAAAAATAAAAAATGAATATATATATATATAACAAAATAAAAAAGCGAGTTTCCTTACCCTGACCATGTTGTCAAAGGGTCGTTCCTGTCACCTAGGAGGTGACCCTTTGGTGGTGCGGTTGTGGTGGGGTGTTGATTATGAAAATCGATCCCCTACCTTAGCAGGATGCCAAAGGGTTGCTGTTATGGCTACTAGAGTGGTTGACCCCCCACCCTAGTCGCATCTTCAAAATGTTTCTGCCTGTCGCTCTTGTGGCCCTAGTGGCATGGTCGAGGCCAAGAACCATCTTTTAATTTATTTTATTTATTTTTTCTAAATTTATATTTTGATTAATTTTATTTTAATAATTTTAAAATATTTTATATTTATTATCACTAATTTTAAATTATATATATATCCTAACTATGTTTTTTTAATTATTTTTAATAAGTTTTTATTTTATTTATTTAATTTTTTTTTTTTTTTACGTAAGTATTTTAATTTTAATTTTTTATAATTGTATTTTTTCTCCCTTCAATATTTTCTTTTTCCATTTTTTTTAATATGGATTTTAACTAAATATATTATTTTATTTATTTGTTAGTTTTTAATTGTTTCTTTTAATTTTTGTTTTAAGGTAATTTTTTTTGTAAGTTTGGCATGACCTTTTTCATTCATTCATTTTCATCAAAAAAAGGTTACAAGCAGGGTCACGACATTTAGTGGCCTTAAATCGACCATTGGGAAACTAGGTTTGTTGGCCAACGAACAACATTATATGCCATCTAAAAAAAATAATTTAAGTCTGTATAATAGTGCCTTCCAGGACGGATTGTCTAGAAAACTTCTACATCCTACATAGCTATAGTATAGATAACTATTCAACAGAAACATCATAGAAAATTAAACAACAAACAAGTACAACCATATCCAAGTAAACTACTACTCATTAGAGGACTCCATATGAGCTGGGTCCTTCACACTGAAACCTGGTAATTCAGATTGAGGAAGACACATAATTTGTTTTCAATGCAGCTAAGATGGACATTTTGCTATTGAATTTGGAATTGAATGAGTTGGATTTATTATTTATTTATTTATTTATTTTCTGAATTTCTTGAAATCATGGTTCATATTTGACATATCCTTCTGGAGAGGTCAGGATAGCTCTGGTCACAATACTTTTCATCAACTGGTAGAGGTGAAAAATTTTCCTGTATTGGGTGGTGCGGCCTCTAGAATGTCCTAGGTCTAGAACTAAGGCATGCTAGTATTCTATCTGAACTTCAACTTATGTCCACTGATTCAATTCAACTTTCGAATTTGAAATCAATTTCTAAACTTAATATGAAGTACCTATATGATAGGCTTGGGTTGCCTCTCAGATGATTTGTGTGTTTGTTTTATGACCACATCTTCGTCAATGTCGGTCCAAGGATGGGCCACTACCTCCTTGCATCCCTGACTTCTTACCTCGACCACGACCACCTCTTCTTGAAGAACTAACATTAGGGGTTGGGCAAGCAGTAGGGATTATCCACTAAACAACAAAACCAAAAGCTGTCAACCACACAAAACCAACCATGAACTAGGCCCAAACTGTCTACTTGCAGTTGAGGTACTTACAAAGATTGTGAGGACCATATATAATAACAGAGCATGAAAGCAAGGTGAAACTTGTGTTAGGCTCAAGCCTATCAAATAAAATAAGGGTCGAATGGAACTTCGACCATCAAAAGAAGATATTGAATTCCGGCTCCCTGAGCCCAAGTGAAACCATATACAGAGATAAGCCAAGTTGGGTTTGTTGCCTCAGGAAGAAGGCTCCACAGACAAGATCCCTAAGCACAATTTAAGTAAAACCCACAAGACAAGTGTAATGAATTAGATGCAGGAGATTCAAAATATTTCCCTTGCTTAGAACCAACAATTCAATGATCTAGCACCAACGAGCAAACATGCATCCACCAGAAGACTCCAAAACAGAGATTTAAAATACATTCTTATGAGAGATAAAAGAATGCTAAAGAAGACAAATACAACCATAGAGAAAGCAAAAATTACATAAGGAAAGACAACAAAAGCTTTCCAATTTTCTAGACATTGATTCCCATTCCTTAAAAATATCATATTTCAGGGCTTGTCATTTAGCTTTCAAGAGACATTAGAAGAATTTGCAGGCCATGGTTGGAGAGGGGGGATAAAAAAATTTATATACCTGACAAAAGATGTCATTAACCTGAGAGAACCAATTGTGTCAAGAAGTAGACCCGCCTATGCTTCATTGTAAATGAGAATATGCTTAGCAGGATCCTTCTCTCACCTCCAAGAACCAAAACCAAACTCAAGATAGTTAATTGCTTAGATCGACGAGCTGTTACCACCTAGAGTTTAAGAGCACAACGACTCATCACATCGCCATTAACACTTCCCATCCGCACTGCCACCCAACATTCATAACCAAACATGTGAGGGCGTGGGTCGAGTCACCCTCCCGCCCTTTCATAAACCAGTTTACACATGACGAGGATCCCAAGGATATCCATGACATGTATTGCACCCTGATCGAGGAGTTTATTTTTATTTTAAATGACTTATTTTTGTTTTGTTTTTGAACACTTATTTTTTGGTTAAAGTTGTTTTTAATTTTTTTTAACAAATTTTTTTTTGGTTGTTATTTTTACTTAAAATTTTATGTGAATCATTATTTTTTTTAGAAACATCAAATATTATCAGTTTTGGACATAAAGTTTGCTATTTTTTCAACAATTTTTTTTCATAAAAATCTTTTATTTGACGTGTCTTTTTTAACAAAAAAAGGTCCCAAAATATGTATTTTTAAAATTATATCCATATGCAAAATGTGTATTTTTTAATCAACTTTTCAAATTATTATTTTTTTAGTGACAATTATTTTGTGTGTATTGAAGTATTAATTAATGATTCATAAATCTATAAAAAATTCAAACCTCAAAATAATAATATTATTATTATTTTTACCTTTGCAAAATAATGTAAATTTCGTTACAGAAAACATTTCAAAGAGAAACAAAAAACATAAACTTGAAAAACTCTTAAAAAGAAGAAAACAACTTGAAAAATGGTTAAATAATCAACTTTAAAAAAAATGTGCATACTTAAGACAAAAAAGTTTAATGTGTTAAAAATATGCCCTAAAAAAAAGGTTGATTTTGCATCTACACTTTTCAAAATCCACATGAAAATCATCAACATTTAAAAAAATATCCATACATAATATATTAGAAAATTTAAAGTGCCAAAAATAAACCCCCCGAAAAAGAGGATGATCCTACATCAATACTTTTCAAAATTGACAATGAAAATGAGAAAAATTTAAAAGAAAATGTATATACTTAATACATAAGAAAATTTAAAGTGTCAAAAATATGTTAAAAAAACGTTGATTGTGTGTCAACAATTTTCAAAATTGGATGATTTTTTGCAACCTCTAAAAAAATGAAAACTTAGTACAGTTCTCATTAAGTTGGTAACTTTGTTCTAGATAATGTAGAAGCTAAAAAATACGCTTTCATAATTGAACTTATGACACACACACACACACACACACACACACACACACACACACATACACATATATATCGTGTCATATCTCTAAAGATCTTGCCTCAAGTTGTCGATCTTACCTCTAATATTTGAAGTTTGATCTCTAATGTGAATCACAAGATTATTTATTGTTATGATTGGGTTAGGGCAATTGAACAACTCCTCATCAACCCAATCATCACCATCATGTTCCCATGACTACATTTCAATAAAAGAAAATTTATTTCAATTATATAAACAAATAATCGATTTCACATTAAATATAAATATAAATTGAAATTGTTAATTCTTTACATGTTTTGACCATGTTGGTGCTTTTCATGTCTGATCTGCTGCATTATAATATAATTAGATCCATAAATGATTAACAAAGACCTTCTTTATTAATTCCAACCCATACTTTGCATTTTGTAGCAAGTTTATTTTGTATAACTTAGCAATGATGGTCTTACTGGAACAATTCGTTGAACTTTGCTATGTACAATTAGTGAAACACCACCACTATCAATAATTTTCTTTTTTTCCTCTCATCAGTAGATTTCCATCCTTCTATATAGGATGCTAGGTAGGAAAAGAATTATTATAAATATCAATAGTTTCACATGCACAAGACAACCTACACATTGAGCATTGACAAGCACCTAAATAACAATAAATAGTACCTTATGTCCAATGGATATATAAACATTCCTAAATCCCATAATTCGAAATCCTTAAGAAGTCCAACCCATCATATTATGACAAATGTATTCTTACATCTTTTACAAATGCCTATCTCTAGATAAATGAGAAGACGCTATCATAGGTAGGGTGCACACCATCTTTCCATGGCATCAAAGGTAAATTAATAAGGTTTTACTGCTTGTCCACTTGTAATCGAAGGATAAATTAACGAGTGCTCCAACTTACACAAATGGCCACTGCAGACTCCCAAGCAACAAAGTAAGTGTGAAAGCATGGGGTTATGTTTAAGGCCTCAGTGTCACTAGTTCAAAAAACAATAAAAATAACACTGCTTTTCATTGGCATGGCCACATTAAAGTTTCCCCTCATTGCTAAGTATTTTTTAGTTACCTTAATGAATCAATGAAAAATACAATCATAATAGTAAATACTATAAAACCTAATAAAATTCCACCATCTCACATAAGCTATAGAAAAGAAACAACAAAAAAAATAGAGAAATGGATTCCTACAACAAGAAATATAGAAATTAAGCTTTATTACCAGAAATGGATGCCTACAATAAAATGCACATAGAAATGTCTTGTCTTATAGGCACAAGTGCATTAATGAGACCTTCTATCCTAGAAATATTTGATTAAAAAAATAAAACATGGTATATATATTATCAAAGGAAAACAAATTTACCAACTTGATAAAAACTATAACCTTAGAACAAGAATTCTAGCCCAAAAAACCCCTTTTTTGGTGCAAAAAATATGAAAAACACCTTGAAAATGAAAAGTTATTTAATGTTTGCATCAACATTTTTTTCCCTTGGTTAGAATTCCAATTTTTTTTAGTAATGGCATTAAAAACTAAGATTTTTTTTGCAAATAAACATGAAATACCCAACAATGAAAAGTGTTTTTTGGATAAAAAATTATAATTTTTTTTTTTTTTTTTTTATTTTATTTTTTTTAACAAGGGCATTCAAAACTAAATTTTTTGTGTAATATATATGAGAAACACTCTAAAATTGAAAAGTATTGATACTACATCAATGCTTCTTTTTGTTATAATTCCAATATTATTTAGAAATACCATTGAAATTAAAATACAATGACTTTGAAAAACCTTAAAATTCCAATACTTTTAGATGATAATGTTAAAGATAAAACATCCTGACTCTAAACAACCTTAAAATTCCAATATTTTTTGATGATAGTGTTAAAGATGAAACATCATGACTCCAAGAAACCTAAAAATTCCAACAATTTTCAATATGACTTTAAATATAAATATCATGACTGCGAAAACCTTAATATTTTGACATTTTTCAACCATGGTGTTAAAGATAAAATATCGCAACTCTGAAAAACCTTAAAATTTCAAAAGATTCCATCCATGGAATTAAAACCAAATATCATGACTAAAGGAAACCAAAATCAAAGAGTCATTATAGTAAGAGTAATTTTTTTAAAAAATGCCAAAAATATAATTTTTAAAAAATATTAGCCTAAGTGGGGTAACTAGAGGGGGAGGGATTCTCTTAAATCCCTATGGAAATTAGAAAGTTAAGTTAGAATTAATGGAATCCTTGAATCATTTTCACATGAGTCATATTTTCACATTCTTTGTAGCCTAAACAAAGAAGCATATATTTATGATAACCTTTCCCATCAATTGGATGAAGGACAATGTGATATTAATGGATCTCTAAGTTGGAAAGTGGTCCCATGATATCTCCAAAATACTTTCCTTGCTCCACCTCTCTTAATATAATTGAATAATTAAACCAAATAGCATGTTATGCTATGGAAAATGATAGAGGGTATCCTTTTGAACCCATATCATGTCCCCTCTTGGAAAAAAAATTGAAGAACAACAAGTGGAGTCATGCACAAGTATTTTCTTATGAGATGGAAGCTTGTGGGAAGGCATGACAGACACACATTTACTTAATGCATGCGAATAAGATCATATCCAAACTCATATGCTCCTCATCATCCCTCTTTATATTAGGTTCGCTAGTAAATAAGAAAAATAAATTTATGAATTACGACACCCTTGAAAGTGTGGGAACCATTTGATTTGAGAGTTGCATGCAATATTGATTATCTCATACTTATTATGATGGAATTGGGTTGAATTTCTACATATGGGAATATCTATGGTCATATCTTTGTCTTGCATGTTCAATCCTTCAATCTAGGTGTTGAGGCTCTTTGGCCCGAAGGTTGGCAGTTCTCTCGATCCTCCTCTCTTTTAAGGAAAACATTGGGAATTTCTGTCTTCTCTTCCACTACTACAAGCTCCAAGAATAATTCATCCATGCATATGGTTACAGATTTTAGTTCTCTCATGATTACAAATTTGGAAATTAGAATTGCAATAGAGGAGGATTGTACTTCTATTTGAAATTATACTTTGTTGCATAGTGAGTCTATTGTAGAATTGCAAGTGGAAAGTAATGGTCAATTACCTAGTTTTTCTTCGATGCCTTCAATGATAAGGTGGTTTGTTATTGTTCTCTCTCGCTCTGTGGTTTACTCTTCTTGGTTTGTGCCTCTCTGGGCCTCACTGTTTGTGGAGTCCTACTTGTGTAATATTCTCCTATTAGCTTTAGACTTAGACTCAAAATGAATAAAAATAGTGCTCCCTCCTCTACCTGGGATAGATTTGGCCCATATAATCATTACCAACATCCTCAATTGATAGGGATGAAGAGATTAATGACCCTTGTTAGAAAATTTTCCAACAATCAAAGATAATTCTCTTCCTTACTAAAGAATTCTAGAGGCGTCAATCTAGAATTCAATAGCTGGAAGATGAGCTTGATTTGATTTGGTGTCAAGTTACTGACATGCAGTTCCTAAGAACTCTTGATGAAAATTGAAGCACGACTAGCAATGCTTTTGGTGATCCCTTGGATAAGATGTCCATCAATCCTTCCCCTTAAGCTATGTTTGATCCATATAAATGTATTTTGTTATGTGGCCAATTCTATTGAGCCCACAATATTAGTACTTTGTATTTGGTATGATAAAAGTAGTAGACTAGAAGTCAATTTTGAAATTAGTCAATTATGACTACCTCTCATGGAAATGGTCGTAGATGAATGACTTACTTAACACAGTTGAATCCCAAAAAATGTTATCTAATAATCTTATAATCAGCTGTGAAGCTCCTGCATCTTGGAATATATAAAAATTTCATCCATGCACAGACTTAATAGAAAACTTTATCATCCTTGTTAAAAACAAAATAGCCTAAGACAACTTGACACATTTCAGTGAAAAATTAAAAATCAACCTTTAAATTGATACACATGGGGGCAACCTTAACCCATTGCAATGAAAACTTAAAAATCAACCATGAAATTGACACACAATGGGAGCGACCTTAATCCATTGTAACAAAAATTTAAAAATCAACTAAAAAATTGGCACATAGTGGGGTCGGTTTGCGAGTTGAGAATTGACACAGCCCTTGTAATCCAAAAAATACTAAAAATAATAAAATTGAAAAAACGAG
>APFE030228293.1:151497-161877 GCA_000404065.3 Pinus taeda
GAGATTGGTGCTGTAGCGTTCTTTTTCTTCTCTACCGTCTTCCAACTTCCTTTATCTTGCATCTCTTTCATTTCTTCTGGTTTTTGGGACATTAGTGTCTTAGCTTCGCGATCTATTGTGTTCGTCCTTTTGAAGATAGTCAGAGAAGAAGTTTGGTCTAGGAGATCTATTTTGTTGTTAAACGAACATTTATTTTGTGCAGTATATGAATCCTCATCACTGTTGATTTGTTGGGCAAGACTTTCTGCCTGTTTGTCTTGAGAGTTGTTTCTTTCTTCTCCGATTTCTTGTGATTCAGAGCTTTCTCTACAGTATTCTTCTTTGATGACAGTGTAGTGTTCTTTTTGTGCTCCTTCCCACCATGTAGATCTGTGATGGTTTTTTCTAGCAGAATTTTTCTGGGAGGCTTTTGGGCAATTTTTGGCTAGATGGCCTGTCTCAAAGCAAGATCGACATCTGAAGATAACACTTTCATAATCGAGTTTCTGGTTCCACACATAGTCTTTATTTGTTAGGTTTATTTCAGATGGGAATCCAGCGCTGAAGTCCATTTCCACACAGATGTGTGCATAGGTGGTGTTGGCATATTCCTCTGTTTCTGGGCACCTGCAGTAAAATTTCCCAATTGCATTTCCAATGGCTTTTAGCGAGGAGGGATTCCAGAGATGCAAGGGTAGGCTTAGCAATCTTACCCAAACTGGTGCTGAGGTTATCACTACTATAGAGGGATCAAATGATGGGTTCCATGGCTTCATGAATAGTCTTGATTTTTTCCAAAACTAAGGGTCAGAATCTAGAATACATTGTCTGCTTCCAGGATTTTCAAAATCTACTATAAAAAATCCCCTAGCACAGGGGTAGATATTAATTTCATCAGAAATGACATGCTTCCATACCTCCGAGATCCAATTGTGGAGAGCTTTCAACCAATATCTAATTATATGAAAATTATTTATATTTATATTTCTTATATGAATCAGGAATTTTTGACTTAATTTTTATTATAACATTTATGTATTATATACTTAGTCTTAATTCTATTTTACCTTTATTCTCTTATATCTTAGTAACATCTTTATTATCTTGTAGTTATAGTTTATATAAATTAATATTTAATAGTTATATAAAGAATATTTATTTATTATATTTTATATAAAATTGGTATAATATTTAACTTTAAAAAAGTTAGTATAAAATATTTATATCTATATTTATAATAAAATATTAAATTACTTGAAAATATCGTATATATATTATTTTGGATTCAACCGAATATAATCATAGTCACAGTCAAGGAAAACTCGGAAATACATTCAAAGTCATATTAATCACTGCCTAGAAACCGAAACTGATATAGAACCTTTCGTGACGTTATTACAGAAAACTAAAATATACTAAAATATATTAATAACAATATCCTGGAGAAGCCAAGGCAAAACATTCACAACATATAAAAAAATACATTTAATATCATTCATTGTTCCTGTCAAGCATGTTAAGGTTGAATTCATGCTTCCCATTAACATCCTGATGGCAGACCTCAACCTCTTGGGTTTGCCCCAACATCATTTCCTTTGATCCGGGGCTAAAAACCAAACATGTTTTTAAATTGTTTTTAATATTTTTTAATTTATTATTTTTCTCAATTTTTTAATGTTTTAGTTTAGATTAATTCTCTTTTTTCAATTTACGTTATTGTTTTGGTTTCACTTTTAATTATATAATATTTTTTCAATTTTTTAAATATTTTTGTTAGTATATATAATATTAACAAGCGATTGATTTATTTACTTATTTTTTTACATTTATTTTTGGGTTTTTTTTGAATTTTTTGTTTAAATGGTTTTTTTAATATATATATATATATATATATATATATATATAATAGTATATATATTCTTAATGTTTTTTTTTAAACAATGTTGATTAACTAGTTTTAATGTTTAATTTTTTATTTATTTTTTTATACATTTTGGTTTTTTTTTTTAAATTTTTTAATATATATTTTAAAAATTGGTATTTTATTTATTTGTTAATTTTAGATTTTTTTTTCCTTCCATTTTTATGTGAATCATCATTTAAAAAAAACTTCAAATATTATTTTTGAACATAAAATACATAGAAAACATAAAATTAGTTATTTTTTCAAATTTTTATGTTCAATTGTTTCCATAAAAAAACTTTTATTTGACACGTCATTTTCAACGAAAAAGTTTCAAAATGTGTATTTTTTTAATTATATCTATATGTAAAATGAGTATTTTTTTCAAGTGTTCGAAATTATCATTTTTTTAGTGAAAATTAATTTATGTGGATGGATGTATTAATTAGGGATACATAAATGCATAAAAAATGATAACTAAAAAATATTAATTTATTATATTATAATTGCAAAAAAAATTTCATTACAAAAAAACATTGTAAAGAAAATTATATCTATATGTAAAATGAGTATTTTTTTTCAAGTGTTCGAAATTATCATTTTTTTAGTGAAAATTAATTTATGTGGATAGATGTATTAATTAGGGATACATAAATGCATAAATGATAACTAAAAAATATTAATTAATATTATTTAATATGCAAAAAATGAAATTCAAAAAAATGTAAGAAAAAAAAAATTAAAAACTTTAAACCCTTAAAACAACAACTAAGAAGAAAAGACACTTGAATGGTTAATACCAACATGAAAAAAATGTGCAAGCTTAAGACATAAGAAATTTGAAGTGTAAAAAATAGGCACCCGGCCTTCCCCCGAAAAGGTTGTGTTGTCAAATGGCTACCCAAAATCAACAAATCACCAAATTTAAATATTTTATCATACTAATACATAAGAAAATTTGAAGTGTCAAAAATAGCCCCCCCCCTAAAAAAAGGGTTGATGATGCATCAACACTTTTAAAAAATGGCATGAAATCCATTAACGTTTAAACGAAATGGTCCATATTTAATACACAATAAAATTTAAAGTGTCAAAAATATGCTCCACAAAAAAGGGTGGTCCATATTTAATACACAAGAAAATTTAAAGTGTCAAAAATATGCTCCACAAAAAAGGGTTGATGTTGCATCAACACTTTTCAAAATAGGCATGAAAATCATGATTTTTGCGACCTCTAAAACAATGAGAACTTGGTATAGTTCTCGTAAGTTCGTAACATTGTTGGAAGTACATGAAATGAGTTATCACAATTTATAATTGAATAACTACCTAGATAAATGACGTACATGTGGTTTACTAGGGTCTCAAATTTATTGATACTTACTACAAACATGCACTTTAAATTTCTTCCACATACTTGTATGCTCTTCATAAGGCAGCCTATAACTGACACTGATGAGAAAATATAACAATACATAGCCTTTCACAATATCTTTCAGAATCAACAAAATATTACACAGAAAAACAATCAAGTGCTTAGGGGCTCTGTCATTATATAAATTGTTCCCATAAACTCTAAAAGGACATGGTAATTAATAGTTAATAGTTTCTAGTTAATAGAGACATGGTTTCTATTTGTTGGTAAGAATAGAGACATGATAATAGTTAATAGTTTTTGATATTTGTAGATACTTTATTATATCAATGTACATATGGAAAAATTTTAGCCTTTAGTGCATGAAATATGCAACAACAAATTGGTCACAACCAATGCCATGTTTGTCTTTCTATCAATCCCTAAATTATTGTTGGTTTTAATAGCGAATTGAAACTAAATCTTGAAAAATATAGAAGTGATTGTGCACTTTTCATATGGATCAAGTCAAATGGCACATACAAACTGTTTGGAAAGTTCTAGCTAACTTATTACCCCCTTGTATTAGGTTCTTAGTGACTTTCAAATATCATTAACTCTAGCATTAGCTAACCATCTAAAGGGTTAACTTTCTTAATGTTGGACATAATGGTTCCACTCTATTCATCAATTCAAGATACTTATATTTTTGGATACTTATGACCTTTTTTCATACTTAAGTATCTTATCTTTGAATATTCATGTAATAATTACTTGCCCTTCTCATGATTTTCCATACCTAATAGAGAAAAACAAGGCCATGAAGGAAGTCAATCCTATTATAGAAGTGCAAAATTTGTACTACTTGCACATAATGTTTCTTTCTAAAACATCTATATATTCTTTTTCGTATCTATGATTCTCCTATACCATCTCCATCTTGGCTCACTAATGGTAACCTTTAGATGTACTCAATCCTATATGATAAATTTAGATTTGTTTTCCCTCTGAAGGTTCCATACCTTTACTACACAAGATATTTATTTTTGTCAATTCCCCTTTGCTTTCTTTTCATTCTAAATCACCATAAAGTGCTTAATGATGTGCAAGTTTGAATAATTCCTAACGAACATATAATATACAAGGATTGGGGGATTTTGGTCTTTTCTAGTGACTCCAATATTTAATGTCCTCCCCTTCTGATAATGGGTAACAAGGATTATGCAATGAAATATTTGGTGGAGTATTATATCAATGGCGAGAAACTCAAGTTGATACATACAATCTAGGGAACAAATATCTTTCAAAGGGGATCCAATTTCATTAGGAGCATGGAACAACAAAATTGGTTTTCTAGAGAATTTGGTCTCGGTCATTATAGATGGAGCTAAGAAGTGGTCCATGCCTCCTAATTTTGTTGTTCCTTGGGCCTCTTTTAATTTGAAAGACATTAAATTGGTTTGAAGTTGCTCCCACTAGGTAGTTGTTGTTTCAAAGTCTTATATAAATCTACAACTATAAGATCCAAGTAGAAAAAGAGTGGCCCTTTCTTATCTTCTGAATGATAACATAAAAGATAAGAATCACTAATGAGAGGTTACATACCGATCCAATAGTAGCAATGTTTGTATCTATTCAATTCAAGTTGTAATTAATCAACAACTCTTCTCTTGCAACTTTTGAATTTATTTCGCATATGAATAGACACATTATTCATGACCCTAAAATATGCAATTAGGCTACTTATTATTTGTATTGGGTTGTGTACTATTTATAAACCCTGCAATATTATCCAATGCTTTTGGCTTTCCATAAATATGCATAAATTCTCCTTTATTTTTTATCGTACTCTCTTAGATTTATATAATTTTTAGTCACTTTGTATATCCACATACCTCACGTATATTAGACCTGTTGCATCTAATATTTGTAATTTTAATATGGTCCAAGATAATCCATGAATTCAATTAATCCATCATAAGAAATATTTATGCCATCGATGGAAAATATCCCCAAACCATGTAATAATGATGGAGAAATACAATATAACCTCTCACTGAGACGAAAAATAGTGTTTACATGAGGAAGGTCCATGGGTACCTATTGTTTCACTATGTGTTTTTACGTAAAGGGAACCTCCATGTCATCTATTCTCTTAGTGTCATATGAACATGAACCCCCTTCAACACGAAAGTTTTCATGTGTCTACATAATTTTCTTCTGATATTCTCACCTTTAGTTGATCTTTGTATGTTAGACATACTAGATCTATGACTCTCCTCCACTCTACCTGAATTTCCCTCACTCGATGAAGATAGATCTAACAGGTACCTATTTGGTTGTGCCTATATTCCATCGAATGAGAGAAGTAGTTAGCAACTTGAATTCCAAAGAATTATATGGGGACTATTAAGACCATGAATACCAAACCACAACACTTTAAGGTTCTTGCAAGCTAAATCACTTGTATAAAGAATGAAAAAATTATTACAAGATATGCACAGATTATAAATGAGTGAAGATTATATACCATATTTTTGGGGTTCCCATGACGCAAAAATTATGAAATGCAAAATATTCTAATGTGTAACACAACGCCATATGGGAGTACTTTTCCCCCTCTTATTCCCACTTAAGAAGAATGTTATGGACAGGAGCATGATATTGTCACATGGAAGCACTCTTCCCTTTCCCACTCTTGTTTTGTAAGTGAACTCTGGATAAGAGGACAATACCAACCTAGGCAGGAGCACTCTTTGGATGGTTCCCAAGAATACTTCCTATACAAAGAAAAAATGTTGTTTGGATGATTTTTCAACCATCACAATGCTTATAATAGAGGCATGTGGAAGAGGAACGAGTTGATCCTTCTTTGTGATCTATTTTGTTGGTGTTAGTGTCCTTTGTAGTATTTTTCTGTATGGATTTTGGCATATAGAGAGTTACATCTTCATAAATCATACTCTTTATTTGTTGTTATATTTAACCTATCCACATGTATTACTAAGTTGATATTGTGCGTGTTTCTAATCTTTCACCATGTTTGTAATATTTCTCCATGTTGTACAAGTGGGAGAATTGACATATTTGTTCTATAATAATTTGTTGTTTCTTTTTGTTTTCATATTTATTTGTGTAGTTATTATGTTGGTTGAAATCACCATTGACCATAGTAATTGTAAAATAACTTGCTATTTCTTTAATAGTTACTTAGCAACATTGTAGTTGTGCTATGTTTGAACTATCTTTAACCTATTGATGTTTTGAATTATCCATTTTTACAGGGTGTTAATAGAGCTTTTCCTTATGTTTCAATTGATGAATATGATGTTATCATAGAGAAGGAAACACATGTGTTTTTTCAATTGGTAAATAATGTTTGTAGAAGAAAATGTTTACATCCTAGCCTTTGCCTATTTGGTCATTATTTGTGACCTCAAGTGTGTTCCTAGGAAAATAAAAAGGAAAATAAGATACATGAAAATGTGATGTTTGAAAACATAAAATTTTAGTGAATACACCCTACAAGAAATGCATGGATTCTACTTAAATGCAATGCTACATAACATAATTGTTGGCGCATTTGCAATCACCACAATTTGAAACAAATTTACAACAAACCATCATCCTAAATGTGTGGGCTGGTTTCAACACATGCATGCATATATATGCATAAGTATGTACACACAAAAATACCAAATGGGTGATCCATACACACACACATAGCCATTGAGTAGATGATGTAGGCATTGGCTATATAAATTCTTTTGAGTTTTGTATGTTGTCAACACACATACAAACATGTATAATTCACAAAAAATTTAGTCTAATTTTTAATGTCTTTCAAGAACTAAATGGACTAGAGGACATTTGGCATACCCAACCATGTCCTCCTAGACAACAATAGGTACCCACTTATTCAGATCTTAAATTTCAATCTTTAACTAGCTAGGTCCTCCAATAAAATACAAATTTGACTTCCAAAAGATATCCAAAATACTAGGCTAAGCATAAATTTAATGATGCAGTGGCACAATTTAATCATATGGTTGTGGTACTATGGTAAACATGGTAGCACATGTATATATTCATTCTTAAGCAAATTCATAAAGAGTGCATGCTCAAATTCCCCATCATAATAAAAAATAGTGAATTAAATTATAGAGAAACAAAAAAAGAGTTAAACCTTTAACAATTCATTATCCAACCATAAACATTTATTGTAGATGCAACGCCAAGCCCCAAGAAAAATGATGAGAAAAATAGGGAAAAACAAACATACCCACAAAATTCATGACTTTACCACTTCTCTCACCCTGGGAACTCCAAGAATCTTGACAATCTTCAATCAACCATGAATTTTTCCTTTCACAACCATTCACAACACAACTTGGACATTTCCCTTGTCTTATATATAGTCCTTTTTCACTACCATATTGTGTTGCAATGCAAAAAAATCCAATTTCCAATTATCATATGGAAAAAACATGGTGAGAAAATTATCCAGAGGAAGTCAATGAATAACATAAATCGACAAGAAACAGGCTCCTATAACACCATCAAAAAGTGGAGGCATTAGAGGGTCCATTTTTTGGGTTCTGGTAGTAGAAAGAGACCTGGTTAGGGTGGGATTGGGCTATTGGTAAGAAATGTTTAGTCACAAGGGTTCCAATCTTGCATGTGGTCAACTCCACCTAAATGGCAAGTGTAAAAAATGAATGAGGCTAGGTAGAAGTTTGAGACAATTTTGGAAGACTGGTTACCCATTGGACTTGACACTTATGATATGAGCACAATTCCAACAATATGGATTCTCACATATGGTTATGGGTTTCTAACTAGTTTAGTTTCTCTATTGGGCATGCTATTGGATCATAAGCTTTCTTGTTGTCTCTATTTTGAAAGAGTAGCACCATGGATCATTGTTTGCTACAAGACCTGCATTTTTTCTGTCCAAGTATATTTAATAGCTTTCTCAATCTATAGTTAAAAAATGTATGTGTCTTTTATTATCATACCTTGGCTCGTTTTTTTCCCTAAAGGAAGATTTCTATGATTCAATAGCTCAGGTACGTAAGGGCTTCATGGCTAAAGTGTGAATGGTAGAGTCTTGTACAAGGAAGGGCGAATGAAAAACATGAAGTGGTTTCCCACCACCAGGGGAGTCAACTGGAATATTTCCATACCTTAGTAAAGGTGAGTCATCATTATGGGGGTTTCTAACTAGTTTTGAAGGCTAGAAGACTAGTGAAATATGAAGGAGAAACCCTGATTTCGAAGAAAAGGTCAACAAGTCATGAATGAGGGTTCAAATCCTAATATCCGCCACCTCCTCCTTCTCCACCACCACCTCCTACCCTCATTAACTTAAGTATTGAGGTTCCAATCCCATCGATGTTTATTCAAGAGAGTGTGGGATTTGATAACAATATCATCAAAAAAAAAATTGCAAATAAATATATCGAAAAAAACAATCAAACCATACTCAAATTACTTTGACTATAATTGGAGAAATCAAATAAATCACTGCCACGATCACTTCCACTTCCACCACCTAACGCAAAGCTATTTTTTACTAAATAGCCTCTGTGCCACCACCTGTAATACTCTTTTGGTGCTCGCCTTGGACTTTGAATGGGTTTGATGTCAGTGGGGAGATATCTTAGGTATTGGGGCCTCTCTTGCTTGGTATTAGTTTCAAGAAAGGCTAGCAGTTAAGAGTGGAATGAAAGAGAGAGCGGATGTTTATTGACTCTGATGCCTTTTTTGGTTTCAAATTATTAGGTTTCTCTCATACCTTTATTGGGTTTAATGGGGCTTTAAGAGTTTCAACCTAGAAATATGTCTCTGAGGTTGAATGGGAGGATAGTTTCAACCAATGTTTCCTCTTTGTTCATCATCTCCCAAAGCCTTTATTGGGTTTATAAGGGCTTTGAGTTAGTCACACTCGTTCCATAATTTCAAGAAGCCATGTTGCCTAAGGATCTTATTTCTTCTCTATTATTCATTTTCTATAATATTATATATAACTATATAATATATTATTATGGCATTATAATATTTATGTTTGAAATTAAAAAAAAAAAATGATTCTATATTTTAAATAAAATTTCATTTTATTTTAATAATTAAGAGTTATCCTTAATTGAATTGTAATAGGAGATAAAATGGTTAGGAATGTGGTGGAAGGGGGTAGGGGGTAGAGACTATATTGTTAAGGGGTTATATATCTTATATGGATTACAAGGCTTATAGTGTAATTATTGTTAGATTTTGAGGTTATTTAAGGTGGTTAGGTTGATATGGTATATAAGGTTTAAATGGTATAAAAATTGTAAGGATGGGGTTATAGGGGTTATGGAAATTTAAGCTATATGCTATAAGGATTAGGATTTATATTTCTTGTTAGATAATTGTTCATATTGTAGGGGATAGAGTTTGATTTACGCTAGTTAGTTTTTATGTTTATGATTTTGTTCAAGTTAGGGATTATATTAGACATATAAATATTAAGGGCTATAATGTTTAGTTTTAGGTGTTTAGTATTGTAAAGGTTAAAGTTGAAATATTTTGTAAGTAATGATTATATGGAATATGCAGATTATTCATTCTAAGCGTTAGAGATCTCAAGCATTACATGTGGTATGGATTATAATGATAATATGATATAGATATTTTAGGTTATGGTTCCAGATTTATACTGAGGTAAGGGTGATACAATTTGTGGATTATAAGTGTTATGGGTTACTAATAAATATATATATAGATGTAAGTTTAATGATTAATTAAAATTTTGTATTGTTCTTATATTTTGATGACTAGGAGTTGAGTTTAATATGTGACATAAGTTACATAGTTTATATGTTATAGCGTATATGTTAGGATTTAAGGGGTTTAACTGTTATAAAATGCATCATGAGTGTTATTGATTAGATGTAGTAGTAGATAAAGTGGATAGGGACTATAAAGGTTATAATTTGGAATGAATTATGAGTGTTAGTGTTGGGTCCCTATAATACTAGTGATTACCCCATTACTATTGTAGTTATACCCCTTATTAATATTGTTGTGCCCCTATTGCCCCCATATTGTTATTACTGTGCCCCATAGAATCCCTCTATTGTTATTTTTGTGTCTTTATATT
>APFE030228297.1:0-13153 GCA_000404065.3 Pinus taeda
CTCTCCCTCCCTCCCTACCTCTCTCTCCTACCCTCACTCCCACTCCCACTCTTCCTCCCTCTATCCCTCTCTCTACCCTCCCTCCACTTTCTTCTTTACCACTCCCTCACCATCCCCCTCTCTCCCACTCTCTCCTTCCCCCGCTCTCTACTTCACCATTTCCTTTCACTGACTCTCTACCTCTATTCATCTTTTCCTCCCTCAGTCTCTTTTCCTATACCTCCACTATCTCTACCTTTCTCCCTTTAAATTTTAAAAGCCCAAAATACATATATTTTATATTGAAAACAATACAATAAAATATCTTAACAATATTGTTTCTCCTAAAAAGCAAAATAGCATTTAAATATGTAATAATAAATATTATTTAAAACTAAATTAAATCACATTACATTGAACAAACAAATAAATTAATTATGAGAGAAAAAAAATAATTATATTAAAAATAATCAATAAATAGTTTTACTCTATTTATTAACTATTTATTTCATTTATTTATTGTAATCTTTTTGTCTTACAAAATACAACATAATTTTTTAGCAACTAAAGTAGAGGCATGTATAAAACATACGTAGATATAAAGTAACCTGCAATATTTACCTTCCAAAGTTAAATGTTAATGACATAGTCGAACGTCTCCTTTGGAGCTCCTTCGCAATATTTAAAACAAACAAAAGAAACTCAATAACGTAACAATAACGAAGGCTTTAAATGGGATGGCGTGACCTTGATTTATAATTGTTGTACAAACCAACGGACAGAACCACCACGGTCGATGCTATCAACACCCCATGCTTAGAAAATGTTGAACTACGCGATGCAGGAAAGGGAATTTGCTTCAGATTTGGAAATTCATTGGTTCGACAAGTTGAACAATCCTTCCTCCCCAACAACACGATTCTGGCGGTAGTTCCGATTTGAAATTCGTTGGTTCCGGCGTCCTCTTTTTTTCCTTTCTTCGGCGGTAGTCTCGATTTCGGTCCTCATTTTCTTGCAACTCCACGATAAAGAAATAGTGCATACCTCTTTTAACACGCACCCAAAAAATCAACAAAAACTCCAAAAAATAGCACATACCTCTTTTAACCACTGCACAACATATGGGAAGTACATCAAGCAAGCCAACATATCATCTCATCTTGCATGGAGAAGCAAATCTAAACAGTTAAAAGCAAAGACCCAAAACAAAACAGTTAAAAACAAAAATTACCATTATCTAAACAGTCAAAAGCAAAATCCCCAAAAAATAAAACCCAAAACCGAAGAAAAAACTACAAGCAAAAAGACAATGGACATTGCTAAAGCATCACAAAAGAAAGAAAAAGCAGAAATGAAAAAAGAAAAATCAACCAGGTGCAATGCTAAATCAACCCACTACCCAAGATGCTCTGCCCTGTAGCTACACTCAGTTTATGTCTTGCTTTGTACCAACATTCTGCTCTGCTACACGCGAAAGGTATCACCAGTAAACAAAATTGAAGAACATAAGAACACGTACTTTCAGTAATAGAGGTAATCGTTATATATATTTACAATGAATAGAGGTAATCGTTATATACACCATTAATGAACTGAGGGTGTTTACAGAAATGGAACATGACGACCTCCTTTTTTGAAATTCCATCACGTGTTCTCTCGTTGGTTCTTCAAACGAGGGTTAGAATATTGGAGGGTCAAATTTCCCTAGCATGCACCTTCTACTGGTCTAAGGGTTGAGGATTCCTGCACTATGCCAATTCGCTTCGTTTTGCAGATTATCGACGACATACCATAATTTATGATGGGGACCACCTGATTAGGCTCTGCACCCATAACTCTAGAACTCCCATCCCATGCTCGATCACCTCGACAAAATGAACCACCATTCTCCCACTCCATGTCATCCTGCTCTGCATCCTACAATTTACAGAAATTTCAATGGATCCCTTCGAAATGCCTTGAGCGTTTAGAGGATGGCGAGGATTCTATGTAGTCCCCTCACATTCAGTGGGACCCACGGTATGTATGGGTCATCATTCTCCCTCTCGATCCCAAGTGGTTAAGCAGTAACTCCCACGTAGATGTGCACCAGCCAGCTTTTCTGCCAGCTCTCTCGATCGTAAGTTCAATCCTTATTTACTTATTTCTAGTGTCAACAACGGCTATGCCTTTTTCAATTCACATGATAACCGTTTTATGCAACTGCCACTGATTTCAAATTTGTTAAAGTAGGTTAACATTTACTTCACGTTAACATCCAAATTAGAAACTTTAGTTTTATATATAGTAAGAAGTCATTAATCAAAATAAAAATAGAAATTATTTTCCAATTACAAATATGGTAAAATTAATTAAAATAGATTTAATTTTTAAAATAGTCAAACTTGTGATCATTTTTTTATATTAATAATTTAGCTATACATTTGAGATTAACAATTTTGCAGGTTGGTTTCCAAAAATTAACAATGTATGGTTAATCAAAATGTAGATATTTTTATGCAATAATCAAAAGATTTCTCTAATATAGTTTTTCATGCTTACTTCAACTAATACATTCTCAATGCTTTAAATGCAAAAATATTACCGGTTATCTCAACTATAACATCGCTAATTTATCATACAATCATTTTACGATGATAACAATGATTATGTAAAAAAAAACTAGGTAAAGATGAAGATATTTCCATGAGGCATACCAAAGGGAATTCTTAACATGTAGAGAAACCACGTATTTAGACTGAAGGGAAATTCTATGATATCCGAGATTTTTCCAGATGTAATTGAATAATAATAAAAGAATTGAAGAGGACTATTTGCAACTTACCATGGTTTATACTTGTGCCAAAGGCTACCATAAAGTATTCAAGGACCTATTTGAAGGCAAGAGATTTTCCTACAATTGGTGCCAACACAAGAAGAGTTCATCTACAAATTGTTGATCAGATGCAATTCTATCATACCCATGAAGTTTCATACCCCTAGTCTTTTTTTAGGGTGCCATACCCTTAATACTTCAACTGAGTACTTCTTCAATTAGAAAAAAAGGTGTGGGATGATGGGCCCCGTTGTATGACTCCACAAGGTGGAATGAATGTTGAGGGTGACCCATTCATGAATATCAAGAAGAAGACATTGGAAATAAGTTCCCTTGTTCTACCTTTGAGGATGATATTACACTAAACATGCTCCATTTTGCTTAATCAAATCCTTCTACAATTCAAAAATATATTTGAATTCATCTTTATTGCATTGTCACAGATAACTGGCGTGATTTAAATTTTGCTAGAAGTGATATGTTGTGGTACATTTTATCATTGGAGCTTCTTTCCACTATTTAGCTAAATTTTGCTAAACATATGGATTTTTTAGCTAAAACGCTTCAAAATTAAATCGATCATTTTTGGGATTCATGTCTAATCTAGTTTCAAACTTATTGGTCAATGATTCAAGCCCATGCTTCCAAGAAACTTATTAGCCCTATGATTATTAAATATTCTGAAAAAGAAATTCATCTAATTTAGAGCTTACGTGATGAAGGACCCCTCTTCTATTGTCTTGGGTGTGAGTTTCATTGGATGTTTCTAATTCAACTAAAATTTGGCTTCAATTACTGACTTCAAAAAACCACAAATCTACATGTGGTCATCTCATACCTATGATTTGAATAGAAAGTGGAATCCACCCATGGTATCCATCCACAGTATCAACCTGTGCTATTGTAACTCAAGAATCCAATGAGAATACTATAAATAAAAAGCCTCACTTAGTAAAATGACAGATGGTTCCTTCAGATTGTAGGGTAAATGATTTATCCATATAATAAAGAATTATATTCTTTTCATATATTGTTAGGTATTCAGTGTGTGTATTTTTTGTTCAAGGTTTTTCTAAGAATAGTTGCATGGCATATTTATATTCTTTCTCTCCTACTCTCTTTCATTATTGATTGTTCCTAGATCATAGCCCCTATGATCTAGATATGTGGTATGAGAGCCAAGTTGATATAATAAATGTATGTCGAAGCCATTGTTATGAGATTCTAGCTATTATTTAGATGGAAGATTACATTTTCTCCTTGGCGAGGGTTAGGCCTTTTATTTCCTCAAATCATTCACCATATGGATTTTGTGAAATAACTAACAAAGTCCAAAGGGATCGTGACCAGTGAATCCCTCATGAAATCATCAGTAAGGGGAAAAGGATCAAACCCTATGGTTGTGGTCATCATTAAAAGGGTTGTAGGAAGCTCAAAGATGGAGTAACATAATGATGAGATGCCCCAAACAAGAGATGTGGTGGAGGAATTATAGATTGGAAATGATGTTAATATTTATGTGCCCTTCAATAATGGAAAGAATGGATTGCATAAGTTTCTTTGTAAGAACAAAACACTAGTCTAGGTTCTAGTCTGCTGGAGCCATGGCCTCATGGCCAAGCTACAAGCCTACATATTTCCTAATGATGGTTCTCCCAAGAAGCAATGGTACATGCTCAAAGACCTCAATAAACCTCATTATGTTGTTTCCTTTATTGATTCTACCGTGAAATACTACGTCACCAACCAAGAATCGAGAGATTATAACCATGCATAAATTAAGGATGAATACATGGCCTATGCTTCGGAGGAGAAGATGCAAAAATAATCTAGGATTGTCTTCTATTTTATCATCATTCCCCACACCCCAGACTAAAATGTTGAACACTATAATGATGTGGAGGATACCATGGATAGGGCCTATGCTTGGCTCACTGCCTATCAAGCCTCTAGATTGCTCATGGTTCTCCCCAACATTCAAACTGACTCTTTTCTTGCCAAGATACCTGGCAAAAGGGTGACAACTATGCTAAGCACAGGGTCCCTCTTTGACCTCTCAAGAATATAAAATCCAAGGATTTATAGCTTTTAAGGTTACAATTACATCAACATGAGTGATGTCATAGTCTCCATGAATATCATAGGAAATGGTGTGAATGGATTCATTATATTTCATCTCATACCATCCAAGATTTTAGCCACCACCCACATGTTTCAAGAGGTTAAATTTTTTTCATAGAAATACATGTTCAAAAACAAAAAATGATGCCTATAGTGAATGGTGAGTTTTCGCTCCATAATAGGGGTAATGAAAGGTATGGATGTCATGTGGTAGGGTTCCAAAAAATGATCCAAGCCTTTGTTTCATATATATATTCTCCCAATGATGTGTTGCCCACTACCTATGCATGAGATCCTAGAGTGAAGAGCCTCTTATTTCTTCATACTGTAGCTAATACATGTTGAATATTTTAGGTCAACTTTCAAATCACATCCAAAATGAGTGGAATATTTCAGATCTCTACGCACAACACTAACAATTCCATTGGAATATTTTTGATGTTTCGAAACCCCTCACCTATATAAGATTTCAAAGGTTTTCCATTGGAAAATCCTTTTCCAGTCGAATACTTATGATATTGGCCCTTATCAATGGAATATTTTTTTTTGTAGCCCATTCTAATGGAAGATTATCATTCTTGACCCCCTCCAATAAAAGGATTTTGTCACTGGCACTAGTTGGGTGAAAACTTTTGACATCATACACAACAAGATGAAGACATTTGAAATTATAAACTTCTAGGGTAAACTTCCATCATAGACCCATGTCAATGGAGATTTTACCATCTAGGGCCTATCCATACACTATTTGTATTAGATTTGGCCCACAAGTGTCATGGGGTATCAATATCTCTTGACGTTCATTTATCATAGTTGTGGGTCACCTACAAACCCATGTTTATGGATCAACTACAAAACACCCTTTCCATTGATGTTCATTTTCTAGGCTAGACACTATCAATATCAAAGTTAGCCCATAAGCATTATAGGATACTATATCCTTTGACCTCTGCTCACCATGATTATGGGTCAACCACGCAAAACCCTTATATTCATTGGCTCATATTAAGCAAAAGCTTCTCACAAGGGAACTTGACACAATGGGAACCATTTCTTCCTAAGGGAAAAATCTTTATCCTAATGGAAAGTAGTATCCACACATGGTATTTACCCATGGTATTGTAACTCAAGAAGGCACCTAGAATACCATAAATAATTGGTGTCACCTTGTAAAAGGAAAAACGTGTCCTTCAAAATGTAGGATAAATGATTTCTCCATTTAATAAAGAATTATTTTAATTTCATATATTGTTATGTATTCACTGTGTGCATTTTCTATTTAAAGTTTTTATAAGAATTGTTTCAGAGCATATTTGTATTCTCTCTCTCCTACTCTCTGTAAGCATTTATGGTTTCTAAATCTTAGATGGCGAGATCTATATCAACCTCCCCTATTTTCATCCAAGGATTCAACCATAAATGTTGTTCCACAAATGGGTAACCATGTCCTATAATATAAGGGATGGGTTGAATATTGTGAAAAAGGAAAAGAATATATTCCTAGTTAGATTGGGTCCATAAACAATGGAAATGAAGCCCATTTATGTCAAACATATTAGTGGAAAAGGTGTTTGAAACCATAATCTCTTGGTGGATGTATAATAAAGTAATTTCGGAAACAGATGTTGTGAAGGGAACTGTTGAATGTATTTGTTTTGTTTACTTTATTTGAAAACGTTATTACAATTGCTTAGACAGTCTCAGTGTATTTAATTGGGATGCATAAATAACGATATTCATTGTAATGGACATTTCTTTCATAATTATATAAATTTTGTAAACTTATTGCACTGATAAAAATATGTTATTATCCTACTTTATAAACCAGTTGAAGTAAAGGAAAATATTCTCGAGTGGTTTTAAAATATTCTAGAAAGAAAGACAATGCCCAAAGTGAATGATACTCAAAATGATGTGACATTATCTACTTCAATAAAATTTGTTACACCCACAATTCCTAATATGGTCTTTAAATATAGATTATTTTTTAACCAAGTTTTAGATAATGATAAAATAATTGCTTTCATACACTATTTCGAAAGAGTTAATGTAAATATCCAACCAAAACATACAAATAGAAAACATGAAAAGAATTACATCTACAATATTGTTATTTCCATAAACGAAAAACAGTAAACATGACACTCGATGCGATGACTGGATGCGATGATTGCATTTCAAATATCTCTCAACACTGTGATGGAATGAATTCGTGAAGAAGTAAATACAAAAAAGTCACATGCATTCTTCCATACCTATGCTTCAAAATTTTGATCACGATTTCGCTCAAGCTTTTTACGATCCCTTAATAAACACTAAATGTACATCAACACAAGAATTAGTGTGAAGGAATGTTTAGGATATGCTATATTTATTATATTTTGATTGCAATTATAACTAGCACATCGACCTAAAGTATCGTTGGTGAGTGTTGACAGGTAGCAGATGCAGAAGATAAATCAGTTCCATTTGGAGAATGGATGGTGAAGTCTCTTGGTGTGGACCAAATCCAACTCCATTATACTTTTGGGCGTGGATTTTCTCAACTCCTTGGTCAAGCTTGACCATGTAATTATACTTCGGGACAACCATACAATGGTTGAAATAGTTAGCATTTCCTTCTTCCTCTTGCTGGAATAGTTGGCACTTTGGCTTAAGAACACATCTGTGGAAGGAGTTGTTGGATAATAGTTCGAAATCAGATGAATTCATTGTTGAAAGGTGGGGATTCAAAAGGAAGACAATGATTTGATGTATACCACTGTCTAATCATGTGCGTTCCATCCAATTCCATGACAATTACACCTATCGCTGTAAAAAGACTTTGACTCCCTCCTATTCCATCATTCTCCTTTTTCTATGCAAGAAACCTTTGTTAATTTTACCATTATTGAAAAGCCATGGCTCTGGCCCATGGTATGGTATTGTAACATACCCTATTTATAGATTAAGGAACTCCATAATAAAGTGGATCTAAATCTTCATGGATAAAAATCTTCTTCCATGCTTCTTGAAATGAATATATGTTTAGGTTATAATAATAATGATAATAATAATAATAATGTTAATTTCATAAAATTTGAAATGTTAGCAACGTGAAATGTATGATGAAGTAAATGTTTTGATCTTTATTATGGATTGATAATTATTAACATTTACTAGCCATTTAATTTATATAATTGTGCTAGTATGTAAATTTCTATTCAAAATGTACTATTTTTTTTAACATTGATAATTTAAATACATTTTAAATATTTTAAACATTAGTACTAAAGGTTTTAAATATTTGGAAATACATTTTATAGTGAATTACTCTTGTGTTTACCTGTTTTTGTTAATCATATTGGGAGTGAGATAATTTATCATATTTTGGTTATTGGATTTGTGTGTTTAGTGTAGAGTTTTCTTCTCAAAATAACATGCATACTTTGTATGGTTTCAAGTATAGAAATAATTTGCATTGTTTTTTTCTTCTTGTTTCGCCTTGCTGTTTTTTTGTTGTAGTAATTTTAGATATATTTTCTTATTTTTTAATTTTTTTTATACAATATTGAACAACTAAGAGTTTATCCTAGGAGACTAGTTAAGACTATGTATTCCTTAGACGAAACTATTCTCCAAACCTGCATCCTTGTATTTTCGAAACAACTAGTACACATTTCAAGACACGGGAAAATGAGCAAGTATTTTTGGTATCAATACATGTTATCAATTCAGGCTCATTCGAATGGCTATTCCTAGTAGGACTGCCATCACAACAAGTGACATCAACAAAAATATCACTAGAAAGGTAACCTATTTAGGGGTTTTCCTCTTAATAAATTTTCCTCTATCCCTAAACCTTAAATGGAGAAAGAACCTAGGAGTTTTGAAAATGTGGTAAGAAAGAAAAAATCAGATAGAAAACCTTCGTTGGATGTTGATTTCATTAGAAAATATCATGTAATTGATATGAAATGTTATCCAAGAACATGGTGGAAACCTTAAACAAGGTTACCAATAATACTAAGGAGTAATCCCACCAGTTATAAGAAACATGGGAAAGAATGATATAATCAATGAAGTGAAGAAACAACAATAGTGGAGACAACAAAGACACAAATGGATTAAGACATTAGAGACCTAATAAAAATAGAGAAGGGAGAAGATATGGAGCTTAGCAAGCTTGATTTTCAGTATTTAGTAGTGGAATGGGATGGAAAGGAGACTAACTCAATATTGAATCGATAAATTCAATTTTTCACAAAAGTATTGATAAAAAAAAGGATAATTTCAAGAATAAAAAATGCAATCTAAGCATCACTCGTCTATTTATTTAGCAGTTAACAGTAAAACCCAAAACGACAAAGAAAGAAGAACTAAGAAACTCTACACGAGTTGAGAGAAATGTTAGTGAATTTAATAATAATGGCATTGATGATGAACATGTTCCACCCCACCCCCTCAAATACCCAAAGAATATATTATCATAAATTATCAAATGAATGAATGAAAGAAACAAATATATATTAAAAATAAAATTCTGAAGAAAAGCCAACTATGGTTATTCTACAGGTAAGAGAGTCCTCAACTGATATGCTCTCCAAAATTGATACTACTTATTCAAAAAACTATAACTCAATGAAATTAGATGTACACGAGACATCAAGGGGAATTAATTTATTATACATCCCCCATGATATTATGCTTTCAAGCATCTTTTCCACTCAAAGAATTTTCATAATAAAGTATCAACTAATATGTTGACATAAATGGGCTTTATTTCCAATATTTATGCACCCAACCTAACTAGGAATATATGTTTTTCTTTTTTCACAATATTCAACCCATCCCTTATATTATAGGACATGGTTACCCATATGTGGGAAAATATTTATGGTTGAATCCATGGATGAAAATAGGGGAGATTGATACATTTCTTGGGGTGTAAGATTTAAGAACCATAAATGTTGACAGAGAGGAGGAGAGAGAGCATACAAATATGTTCTGAAACAATTCTTATAAAAACCTTAAATAGAAAATACACACAGTGAATACCTAACAATATATGAAAAGAAAATAATTCTTTATAAAATGCATAAATCATTTATCCTACATTTTGGAGGAAACACTTGTCCTTTCACAAGGTGAGGCCCATCATTTATGGTATTCTAGGTGTCTTCTTGAGTTAGAATACCATGGGTACATACTATGTGTGGATACTACTTTCCATTCGGATCAAGATTCTTCCGTTAGGAAGAAATGGTACTCATCATGTCAAGTTCCCTCATGAGAAGATTTTTTTGAATATGAGCCTATGAATAGAAGGGCTTTGTGTGGTTGACCCATAATCATGGTGAGAAAAGGTCAAAGGATATAGTATTCTATAATGCCTATGGGCCAGCTTTCATATTGATAGTGTTTGGAATAGAAAATGAACATCAATGGCAAGGGTGTTTTGTATTTGACCCATAAAAATGGTTTTGTAGGTGACCCACAATTGTGATAAATGAAGGTCCAGAGATATTGGTACCCCATGATAGTTGTGGGCCAACTCTGATACAAATAGTGTATGGACAAGCCCTAGATGGGAAAATATCCATTGACATGGATCTATGATGGAAGTTTCCCCTAGAAAGTTATAGTGTCAAATGTCTTAGTCTTGTTGTATATGACGTCAAAACGTTTCACCCAACTAGTGCCAGTGACAAAATTCTTTTGTTGGAGGGGATCCAGAATGATAATCTTCCATTGGAATGGGCTATGAAAAAAGGTCTTGCATTGAGAAGGGCCAATATCATAAGTATTCCGTTGGAAAAGGATTTCGCAATGGAAAACCTAAGAAATATTACATAGGTGAGGGATTTGGAAACATCGAAAACATTCCAATCGAAATCTTAGTGTTGTGTGCGAAGATCCAAAACCTTCCACTCATTTTGGATGTGACTTGAAAGTTGATCTGAAATATTCAACATGTACGAGCTATAGTCTGAAGAAATAAGAAGCACTTCACTCTAGGATCTCATGCATAGGTAGTGGGAAATGCATCATTGGGAGAATATATACACGAACCAAAGGCTTGGTTCATGTTTTGGAATCCTACCACATTACATCCATACCTTTTCTCACCCCTATTATGGAGCACACACCATGTATTATGGCCATCATTTTTTCTTTTGTGAACATGCATTTCTATGAAAAATTTTGAACCTCTTGAAACATGTGACTCGTGGCTAAAATCATGGATGGTATGAGATGAAACAGGATGAATTCATTCACACCATTTCCTATGACATTCGTGGCAACTATGTCATCACTCATATTCATGTCATTGTAACCTTAAAAGCTATAAAGCCTTGGATTTTATATTCTTGAGAGGTTAGAGAGGGACTCTATGCTTAGCATAGTGGTCGCCCTTTTTCCAGGTATCTTGGTAAGCAAAGGTTCAGTTTGAATGTTGAGGAGAACCATGAACACTCTAGAGGCTTGAAAGGTAGTGAGCCAAGTGTAGGCTTTGTCCATGGTACTGTCCACATTATTATAATGTTCAACCTTACAATCTGGGGTGTGGGGATTGATGAGAAAATACAAGACATTCCCATATTATTGCTGCATCTTATCCTCCCAGGCATATGCCACATATTCATCCTTAATTTATGCATGGCTATAATCTCTTGAATCTTGGAAGGTGGGGTAGTATTCTAGGGTGGAATCAATAAAGGAAACAACATAATGAGGATTATTGAGTTCTTTGAGAATGTACCATTGCATCTTGGGAGAACCATCATTGAGAAAGATGTAGGCTTGTAGCTTGGCCATGAGGCCATGACTCCACCAGACTCGAACTTGGACTAGTGTTTTGTTCTCAGAAAAAAACTTATGCAACCCATTCATTCCATTATCGAAGGGCACATAAAGACTAACATCATTTCCAATCTATAATTCCTCCACCATATATTTAGTTTGAGGCATGTCATCATTATGTTACTCCATCTTGGAGCTTCCTACAACCCTTTTAGTGGCTACCACAACCATAGGGTTTTATCCTTTCCCCCTTACTGATGATTTCTCGACGGATTCGCTGGACACGATCCCTTTGGACCTTGCTAGTGATTTCATGAAATCAATATGGTGAATGATTTTGAGGAAATAAAAGGCATAACCCTCACCAAGGAGAAAATTTAATCTTCCATCTAAATAATAAGTAGAATCTCAAATCAATGGGCTAGACATACATTTGTTAAACCATTTTGGCTCTCATACCACTTATCGAGATCATAGGGGCTATGATATAGGAACAATAAATAATGAGAGAGAGAGTAGGAGAGAAATAATATAAATATGCGATGCAACTATTGTTAGAAAAACCTTGAACAAAAAATACACACACTCAATACCGAACAATATATGAAAAAATATAACTCTTTCTTATATGGATAAAGCATTTAACCTACAATGTGAAGGAACCATATGTCATTTTACCAAGTGAGGTTTTTTATTTCTAGTATTCTCATTGGCTTCTTGAGTTACAATAACACGGGTGGATACCATGGATGGATACCATGGGTGGATTCCACTTTCTATTCAAGTCATGGGTATGAGATGACCAGATGTAGATTTGTGGTTTTTCAAAGTCAGTAATTGAAGCCTAATTACAGTTGAAATGGAAACATCCAATGAAACTCACACCTAGGACAATAGAAGAGAGGTCCTTCATCACGTAAGCTCTAGACTAGATGAATTTCCTTATATATTTTTTAATTCGTAGAAGGATTTAATTGAGAAAAATGGAGCATGTTTAGTATAATATCATCCTCAAAGGTCTTGGGGGAGTGTAACAAATAAGAGGAAGTCTTATGACAGCAATAATTAAAATTTTGGTGGGTAGATGAAAGAGAGAAGGACACACAATTCTTCAAGTTATCCATGGTTTAACATCAACATGGTAACTTATTTTCAACCCTAAAAGATAGTTAGGGCTTGAAGCTATAGTGAGATGTTAACATTGAAAAGGAATTGAGAAATTACTAATAATATTTGCTCACTCAACCTAAGAAGTTTTTAGAGGAGTTTATTGAAATAATTGCATTGAACATTCCAACTTTGATTACCTAGTCAAAATTTTGTGATTATTAAATTAAATAACTATATATATAGTCCTCTATTCAATATTAAACCATAAAAAATATCTATATTATTGACGCAAACAATTAATATATTTAATATAAAAGCTAAATAGTAAAGTGTTCCATATTGAGT